>JASPKZ010006855.1:2030000-2217500 GCA_030220185.1 Diploptera punctata
CACTCTAATTCAACCCAGGAAGTTACTGCAGATCTTATGGGCTATACCAGTGTCCCCCTGCCTACAGAGGGTAGGTGTTGCCAAACTCATAATAACGGTATTTGTTTATTAAGGACGGGTGGAGCGGCAAGGTTAGCAGTACTTTTTACAAATCTATGTACTATACATTGCAACCTCTTTCACTACTTTTCAAGCTTCTGAATTCCTACACTCCTAGTTACCACATTTGAGAAGTTATCTAGTCCCGCGCCATAGCCGAGCGGTTAAGGTAGGAAGCCTTGGCGCAGAGCTACGGGACTTGCGCTGGTTCGAGTCTCCATGGGGGAAGAAATTTTCTCATGGTATTTCGGCCAGTATGGGACCGGTGCCCACCCAGCATCGTGAGGCAATTGGGTAGGTACAATAAGTAGCGGCTCCAGGTTGAGGAACCAGATATAACGGCTGGGGGACTCGACATGCTAACCACATGTCACCCCTACACTGGCTGTTGATCATCTACCTCTGTGATTGACACATGTGGATGTGAAGGGCCAGCAGCCGGCTGGTAAAAGGGCAACCGCTGAAAAGTGGAAAGACCCTCAATCGGAGAAGTTATCTTCTTACCACAATATTGACACTACATGACAAGGTAACAGTCTGCTAACAATCCCTCTTCATAGCACTTCCTCTTATTCTACTTCCTTCACAGTAGCCTCTGCCCGCTCCTGGAATTTCCTTCCTCAAGATATCAGGGGTTGCCGCACATTTGGCACTTTTAAGTCACGCTTATACAGTTACCTGTTGTCTAATAATTAATTTTTCTCTATTTATTTAAATGTTTACTATGTCATTAATAATTTTTTCTCGTTTTTTTATATATCTTGTACGTATTATGTAGTTCATATATCATGCAGGCACTTCAATTACAACCAATCTCACAATTTATAAATAAATACCAGCTACAGTGGGAAACCCATGTGTAACGAGTGAATAGCAATAGACTTCCAAAAGTCGTGTTTCAATACTGTTCCTCAAGGAAAGAGATATTTGGGACGACCTAGAAAAAGATAGACCGAGAATGCTTCACTGAAACCGTAACAGACTTTGGGCCTTAAATTTGTTTGGAAGAAGACGATCATGAATTTTAGGGCAAAAAATCACACTGGAATTACTTTGATCGGAAAACCATTAAAGTAAAGGGAACCTTCTGTGGAAATGAATTGAAGCGTCACCACGCCTGCGCATGACACACCCGTCTGATCACCTGGTAGCCAAGAATTTATAAAAAAAGAAAGTGTCCTTTAAACGCGACAAGGGTAACTTTCACTCCTATGTTGAATCAGCGATTACGTAATTTGATACAGCGATGCTCATCTGCATAATTCTCATTAAAATAATAGTATAATTCTTTTGTTCTTATTTAATTCTTGTTTATAGAAGCTTATATAATTATGAGTGGCACTATTAAAAGAACCCTTAAAAACACAAGAAAATAAACAAAAATTAAATTTTATAACGTAATGGCTGTTCCTGTATTGATGTATGGATCCGAATGTTGGACGATCAGTAAAAGACAAGAACAAAGATTGGAAGCAGCTGAGATGAGATTTTTAAGAAATATAGCAGGATATACTCTGCTGGATAAGAAAAGAAATGAAGATATAAGAAAGGAACTAAATATTTTCAAACTTACAGACCGAATAATTAAATATAGGAACGACTGGAAAGAACATATTGATAGAATGCCAGAAGGAAGATTTCCAAAATTATTGCTAAATTATAAACCGCACGGAAGGAGAAATGTTGGACGCCCACACAGAAGATGGTCTGACCAATTTTAACAATTCTAGCTTTCATGAAACCGGAACGAGCCAACAGGCTTAATCCTTGGATGGTGATGATGATGATGATGATGATGCTTATATGATCATATTTCCGAACACTTCAATAATATATCTTGCCTTCGTCTTCCTGACAGACGTAAATTGCACTCTCTTTCACTTCTTTTTAAGCTTCTGCATTCCTACATCCCTACTTACCTGGCGTCCAGATTTGAGAAGTTATCCTCTTACCACAATATTGACACCAGGTCACAAGATAACAGTCTGCTAACATTCCCTCTTCTTAGCACTTCCTCTTATTCTACTTCCTTCACAGTAGCCTCTGCCCGCTCCTGGAATCTCCTTCCTCAAGATATCAGGGGTTGCCGCACACTTGGTACCTTTAAGTCACGCTTACACAGTTACCTGTTGTCTAATAATTATTTTTTCTCTATTTAAACATATACTATGTCAGTAATAATTTTTTCTCGTTTTTTTCTCTCTTGTATATTTTATATATAATTTGTTAAAACTGGCATAAATCTAAATATTTTGTATATAATAGTTATATTGTAGACATACTAAACAATATTTATTTTTATTGTAGATGTAAGAATCATTTTTGTATTTTTTTTATCCTGGCTGAGTGGTAGACAACGCCATAACTCTGCCAGGTAAAATGAAGCTGTTATTATTATTATTGCTATTATTATTATTATTATTATTATTATTATTATTATTATTATTATTATTATTATTATTATTATTATTATTATGAAGATTTAGAATATATGACTAGAAAATTAATAGAAGAATATGATATATGGGGATTAATTTTGAATATGAAATCAAAATATTTACCAATTGGTGAACCAGAACAAAATTTAATTATGGAGACTGGAGAAACAATAAAATCTTGTAGTGAGATCACGTTTTAGGAATTAAAATAAATAAAAATGGAAGTTTTGAAGAGGGAATAAGAAATAGAAATAACAAAGGGAAATTTGTAATTGCTTGCCTCAATGGAAACTTGTGGGATAAAAATATAAGTAATAAAAATAAAATGAATATATATCATACAATTGTTAAAAGCATCATTACTTATGGAGCAGAACTTTGGCCATTAACAACAAAAACAAATAAGTATCTTTTGGCAACGGAAATGGATTTTATACGAAGGGCAGCAAGAATTTCAATAAGTGAAAAAATTAGAAATGCATTTATAACGAAGATTGAAGACACTATTTTAGATTATATTAAAACTCAGCAATTAAGATGGTACGGACATGTCCAGCGAATGGAAGAGGATCGGCTACCAAAATGTGTTTTGGGAATAGGGAAGACGAGGCAGAAGAAGACCTAAAACTTCTTGGAATATATTTATACATGAAGGAGAAACATCTACAATCAGGAGAATGGATGGACCGACAAAATTAGCTATTAGGAATTGGACGATGTTCTTCTTCTTCTTCTTCTTCTTCTTCTTCTTCCTCCTTTCAAGTATTAGGCCAAGGCCTGTTACGATCCTATAGAAAATTTTCCCACCAGCGTTTCATAGGACGGCCCAGAGATCTTCGTCCTCTTGGTATATAATTATAAACAGCTTTGGGAATCCGATTTGAACTCATTCTTTCTAGATGATGCTTCCAATGTAGTTGGTACTGTTTAATATATTCCAAAATTGGCGTAGTCTTCAATTCTTTTAAGATATCGGTGTTCCTTTTCCGATCCCATCTGGTGTAACCCGCTGTTCTGCGCATGAATCTCATTTCACAAGCCGTTATTCTGCTTTCATGTTGTCTTTTTAGTGTCCATGCTTCACTACCATAGGTCAACACTGGTCTAGCCAAAGTGTTATATAAACGTAATCTGGTGATTTTTGTACAAGGGATGGTTTCATAACTTGATTAATAATTCCTAAACTTTTATTATAACTAGTAATTTTTTCAGGGATATCCTTTTCGTCCCAGATAGAGAGATAATATCCAAGATATTTAAATTGATTAGATCTCTCTAAAATTTTATTCTGGAGACAGATTTTACTTTGTATGGGTACCCTCAGGGGTCCTCATCTAGGGGATATGTGGATGCCGACCACAAGGTGCCCAAGCTGAGCAAAACATTTCTTCCACTTACTTGTGTTTTGCACTCTTTTAACTTTACTATCTAAGCTCTCTTGTTTTTTTCGACCCTGACGCTATTAGGGCATCCGAGGGCTAGGGAGTCTTTCCTTTCTTCCATTTGTGTTCTTTCCTTTATTTTCTTTTCTTCTCCAGAAAAGCCTGACCAGAGGCTATAAGATGGCAGCCCCATCACTGGTCTTGCCTTCCTTTGGCCAGCAACCAATCGAAGGGACTATTATTATGCTTTCAAGTCTTATGGACGATGTCAAAGACAATAATCAACCGATGTATCTATCTATCTATCTATTATTATTATTATTGTTGTTATTATTATTATTATTATATAATTTTTTATAAACTTGCCAATATCTGGATACATACTGTATAGTTTAAACTTTTGGGACGTGGCGAATCGTTACGGTTGATGGAGCAGGGAGTGTAACCAAGGCCATCTGAAGACTGTGAAATGCGCAAGTCAGAGTGAGTTGACGTACGTCTGTAGTGCGAGCAAGTGTTGCGATTTGTTCCGGTTGCGCAGCTGGACTATGAGCTGCTCTAACCAACAAAAACAGATCCTTTCATTAGGAAAAATATTAGCCATTCGATAACTAATGCGGTGATACAACCACACACATTTTCGTAACTATTTTACAAATTGTCGTACTTATCAACTTTATTGAAGCAGGTGCTGGAACTGTTCACCTTCGTTGTCCATACATTTTGATATACGAGGGTGAATCAAATATAAACCGGAATTATTTTTTACAATTTTATTGAATTAACAAAAAAATACAAAACCACCACCTCATTTTCTACATAGTCTCCTGTATTTCCAACACACTTTTGCCATCGAGTTGGCAACTTTTTGATGCCGTCCTTGAAGAATGAGGGATTACGTGTAGTCAGGCCAGTTGCGCACGAACTCCTCTACCGCTGCATTGTCACCAAACCGCCTTCCTCCCAGGTCATCTTTCAGTGGCCCAAACAAATGGTAGTCACAGGGTGACAAATCTGGTCTGTAAGGAGGATGTTCCAGAGGTGTCCAATGCATTTTCGTCAGTTTTTCGTCATTTTTTTTTTGTTCCTGGCTGAGGAGCCGAGGAACCCACCTGGCAGACAATTTTCGGAATTTAAGTTCATCACTGATGAAGGCTTGAACACTTCCGAAGCTTATTCCAACGTGTGAAGCAATTTCAGAAATTGTTACGCGCTGATCCTCCTCAATAAGGTCCCGTACAGTACGAATGTTGTCTGCAGTGATGCTTGTTCGTTACCGTCTTTGGTGGGGCTCATTTTCCACTGAATCCCGGCCCGTTATTTTTTTTTTTGCGCCAATCATACACCTGCGTCTTCGAAAGGGTTGCTCCCCGAACTGCGCATGGAACCTTCTCAAAATTTCAGTAGGTTCAGTGCCTTCTGTCGCCAAAAACTTAATAATAATGCGTTGTGCAACAGGCGTGTGTACCTCTTGCTCGCTCATGGCGTACTGAAGCAAGCAGCCGCTCTTCGGAGTGCGACACATCAAGATCCCTACTCCAGACACCCCCACCAACTTCCCCTCCAAACCACAACCTTTGCAGTTCGCTACCAGAGCCTCCAGAAACAAATTTCGGTTTATATTTGATCCACCTTCGTAAAATTTGTTGTACATATTATGGACAGTTGAACGTGATGGAATTTTTACACCCGGGAAACTTGTTTCAAAAAGTCTTCGTACTTGACTGGCAGACTGAGTTAATAAATATTGATCATAAATAAATACACGTTGTTCAGTAGAAAAATTATTAGTCATTATACAGTTTACACTCATGCACACGTGATTCACTTAACACTTATGTTTGATAATTGAAATAACTTATACACGTGTCATTCAGTTGACAATGGAAAGCGATCAAGCACCTTATCTACTCGAGGTACACTATCTGACTGGGAATGCGTGGGATGTACTCGTAAACTGCTGAGTCAGCGCACATTTCAAGTCCCGTGCCTGCACGTGTAAGCCTTCGTTATCGCACAGCACACGCGTGTGCCGTCCACCACTAAACTGATCTCACTGTATAAAAAATATTATAACAACAAAATTAATTTGTAATCGTCTGAAGAAGGTACAAAGTACTGAAACAGCTTCTTCTTATTCTTCTTCTGCTTCATGAAATTAGGCCTTTTGACCTGTTTTCACATCAAGTGGGATTTAATGAATCCTCCCATCTAGTAAATGGGCGCCCAAAATTTCTATGTCCTATTGGTTTGTACTTTAGTAACAGCTGAGGGATTCTATCTGTAGGCATTCTCTTGACATGGTCATACCAGTTGTTTCTCATGTTGTCAATTCTATTTGTTAAATTGAAAATATTTAAGTCCTTCCTAATATCCTCACTTCTTTTCTTGTCCAAAATTGTCACACCTGCTACTGAACGTATGAACTTCATTTCTGCAGTTTCTATTTTCCTTCTGTCTGAACGGTTAAGAGTCCAATTTTGACTTGCATATGTTAAGACAGGCACTGCCATAATTTTGTAAAATTTAAGTTGTGCGCTCCTCAAAGTTTTATTTTTCAGTGTCCGTCTTATAGTGCCACACATTCTGTAACTGTAACAGCTGTGACGAATTTTTATTTAAACAAATATGAAAACCCTATAGAACTGTAACTGTTTTATTTCTATTAATTAAATCAAAATAAAACTTGGTTTTATTTTATTTTCTTATTTATTAAGATATAATTCAGTGACAGCTGTTTCGGTACACTGTACCTTCTTCAGACATGTTAAATAATGAATTGTGTTCCAACTGATCTAAGCAACAATACAACAATAATTTATTTATTTTTTTAAATTTAACAAAGGCGATTCATTCAAATCAAGTTGAGAATTTAACAGTTTATTACTACTTTTCAATTTATTTATTTCTACAGCCTCCAAAAGGTCCAACTTCTTACCCTTATCACAAACATGTAAAATTTCAAAATTTGGATCGAAACAATGATTAAATTGGTATAGGTGGTTAGCATATTTTGAATATTCTAAATTTCTGTTATATGCTCTCATGTGTTCCTTTATCCGAGAGAGTTTATTTAATCAATATAAAACAATTATTAGACCAATCTGCCTCTATGGCAGTGAGGATTGGACATAAACAAACAAGATGGAATGATATGTAATGGCGTGGAAAGGGAACTTTCTGAGGAAGATGTATGGATCCAAACTGGGCAACGGAGAATAAGATATAATACAACTAACTCACTGCCACTATCGAAACTATAGGTTCGTGGCCGCACTGACATAAGCTCTCCATACATCCCTATCCTGAGCTAATGTTTTCCAATCATCCCCTATATAGTCTACTTCCCTCAAATCATAGTTAATGTTATTCTCCTACCTTATTCTTGGTCTACCAACTGGGCGTTTTCCCTCTGGTTTTCCTACAAGAAGCTTCCATGCGCGTCTCTCATTTCCCCATTCGTGCCACATGTCCTGCCCATCGCAGTCTACGAGACTTGACTGTTCTTATTATATCTGGCTTCCTATAAAGACCATGTAGTTCATTGTTAAGTAGTCTTCTCCATTCACCTGTCTGTTCATCTCTCTTTGGTCCAAAAATTTTCCTAAGTACTTTATTCTCAAATACTTGTAATCTCCTTTCCTCCCTTAAAGTAAGAGTCCATGTTTCGCACCCATATAATATAACTGGTAGAATAATAGTTTTATATATTTTCAGTTTAACGTTTTTTGAATGGAGTAGGGACATCAAGAATTTCTGTATGCATAATAGCACGCATATGTTTAATTTCCTTGTGCATCTCATTCCTGTTTGTGATTATTGTTCCTAGGTATTTGAATTCAACCATTTCCTCAAAATTTCCCTCATTTGTCATTAGATGTCCATTTCCATTATATAATGTATTTCTACATGTGACCATATATTTAGTTTTATTGATATTTACTTCCAGTCCCAATTTCTTAGTGTTACTCAGTAGTGTGTGCGTGTTGGCCTTTAGTATCTCCTCGCTATCGCCCAATAGTACAACAACATCGGCATAAACTAACAGCTTATTAATACAATTGAGTTGTAAGCCTTCCTCATTCTCTAAAGATTTGATGACATGCTCTAGTACAAAATTAAATAGTAGAGGAGATAGTGCATCTCCTTGCTTCAACCCTTTCTGGAGTTCAAAAGTATCCGAAAACTGTTTGCCTACACGCACGCTACTCTCTGTGCCATTTAGACACATTCGTATAAGTCTAACTAACTTTTTAGGAATTCCGAACTCCAGCAGGATACTCTATAACTTCTCCCTCTTAATTGAATCATATGCTTTTTTGAAGTCTACGTATAGTTGATGTACAGTACCATTATATTCCCATTTCTTTTCTAAAATCTGTCTTAAGCTAAAAATCTGATCTGTTGTAGACCTGTTTCATCTAAATCCATATTGACGATCTCCTAGAATGTCATCAATATCCTATACAACCCCTAGAAGTCTATAATACTTATTCTGAAACAAAGACATGATATCAGCCCAATGTGTTTCGATCTTCAAACTTATTTTACACCGAAATGATACGTTTCCGGACATTTCCTCATCAAAACTTTATCTAGTAAGTCCCCTCTACAACCCCAGTTTTTATCTATTTTGGTTGAATTAAATTATTATTTTAGAGATTATTGTGCAGTTTTGGGACCTGTTTATAAAAATAGATTATTTTGTATCTAGTATTGAGCATATTTTGATGCACTCGAAAATTCGAAAAAATGCACGATTTTTTTCGAAAAATGGCTTAAAAAATCGAAAATTTTCTTCTAAATCCAGAAGTTTGTAATAGGAATTCTGAATCACTCTGTATGTTGCAGTATATTAAGCAAGAGGTTATGGTGTGATGGTGTGGTTGAAGTATGGATGGAGGATGAATACTGGAAACAAGATAATTTGAAGTCGAGGTTTGTCAGAACTATAAAAAAATAAGGTAAGATCGTGATTTGAGAAGGTCAGGACAACTGGATATGAAAATAATGTGACCAGGGAACATCCTTCAGAACAATTGATGTTCTCAGATCTTACATTCACGTGGGATTCAACTTGAAGCACCGGCCTTGAACAGTTGAGCACCAACAAGCGGAAAATAATTGTAATTTTCTTCATTCCATATAATAATTCAATTCACTACTAACAAGTGTGTTTAAGATCCCAAGATTGCTATTAAATCAAGAGTCCCCTTGGAGGGGAGACATTTTCTCATGGATTTTCGGTTAATTTAGGCATTGCTTAGCATACGGTAGTTGCCTAACCGGATGTTGGGATGTTTGCTTCCATGTGGGGTCAGGGTTTTAAACTGCCCTAAACCTTCTGGCGGCACCTGACCCTGGTAAATTAGTCTTCTTCTTCTTCTTTTCCAGGATTAGGTCATTGCGACCTGTTCCGGTCTCAAGTCCATCGTTACCTTGGCCGTCCCAAAGATCTTTTTCCATGTGGTTTGTAGGCGTTGATCTTTTTTGGATATTCTTGTATTGTCCATTCTGTCTATTTTTTTTTTTTCCATTGGTATTTGTGCTCTTCTAGTTTATCAACTATTGAAAATATCTCCAGTTCATTTCTTATTGATTCATTGTGTAATCTATCCATGCGTGTACATGCTTTTACGGTTCTTAAAAATTTCATTTCACTGGCTTGAATGTGTGAGATTAGCTATCTTTTTTGTAAGTACCCAAGATTCAGATCCATATAAAAGAACAGGAACAGCCATAATTTTATAAAACCTGAGCTGAGTTTCTGTTCGAGTCTTTCGGAGGGTTCTTCTTATGGGGTGCCACACATAATTTGATATCGGTTTAATTTATTGTGTATATCCCAATCGTAGCTGTATGTTATATCTGAACCAAGATAGTTAAAGTGTGCTATCTGTTCTATTATTTCATTATTGATTACTATTTTTGCTCTGACTGGCACTTTGCCCTGAAAAGCCATAATTTTAGTTTTTGAAGTTGAGACTTTGAGATTATAATACAGTCCTAATTGATTCAACACGTAAATTGCTCTTTGTAAATCATCCTCTGACTTCTGTATAATTACCAGATCGTCTGCATACATTAAAATATTCATATACATTTCCTTAGTAATTTGTATTCCTATGGGACTTGATTTTTTTCCATTTTCGTATAACCTCGTCAAAATATATATTAAACAATGTAGGTGATAATGTACACCCTTGTCGAACTCCTTGGGCATATTAGTGTAATAATAATAATAATAATATTATTATTATTATTATTATTATTATTATTATTATTATTATTATTATTATTATTATTATTTTATTTTATTTTACCTGGCAGAGTTAAGGCCTTAAGGCCGTGTCTACCACTCAACCAGGTTAAAAAAAAATAAAAAGTATTCTTACGTCCAAATTACAATAAACATACATATTACATGTCTACAATATAATTTTTATTTACAAAACCTTTTGATTTAATCTAAATATAAGAAATGAAATATAAAATGTTCAAGATAGAATAATGATAAAAAAAATTCCATCCATCCATATTAATTCTGCCTGAGGGCAGGTTTTTCAATTCTATCATAGCATTTTCATGCTATGCTTTGCAGCTTTACTAGGGAATTGTAAATGTGGTAGCTTCCAGTTGCATTGCACAACGGTGAAGGATGATGATGATGACAAGGATGATGATGATGGCCGGATGATTTTCGGGGACCGTTGAGCCCTAAGCTTCCTGACATTTGTCTTACAGGTGAGGAAAAACCCCGAATACATCAACGAGGAGCCTGTCCCGACCGGGAATCGAAACCCGGGCCTCCTGGGTGATAAGGCAGTACGCTACCACGAGACTACAGCAGTGGATGTAAAACAATTAATGACATAGAATAAATTTAGTTCTCGATAAAAAAAAAATTTTTCATTATTAGACTAAAATGTTTATAAACTGCTATATGCGTGACTTAAAGGTTGGCACAGTGTGCGGCAACCCCTGATATCTTGAGGAAGGAGATTCCAGGAGCGGGCAGAGGCTACTGTGAAGGAAGTAGAATAAGAGGAAGCGCTATGAAGAGGAATTGTTAGCAGACTGTTATCTAGTGACCTGGTGTCAATATTGTGGTAAGAAGATAACTTCTCAAATCTGAACGCCAGTAATATCATCATCAACAACAAGGGTTAAGCCCAATGGCCTGTTCCGATCTCATTGTAGGTCGAATTGGTCCTTCCATCTCTTCAATGGTCTTCCCAACGTTCTTCTCCCTTTTGGTTTATAATTATACATTCTTCTTGGTATGCACTGTTCATTCATTCGTAATACGTGCTGAAGATAAGCATTTTGGTAATATGTTATTCTTTCACAGAGATTAAATATATTAAGTTCTGTTCTTATATCTTCGTATTTCTTTTTACTGGTCCTTTGGTATCCTGCTATTGCTCTCAACATCTTCATTTCAGCAGCCTCTGTTTGTTTACTATCTGCCTTTGTTAATGTCCAGGTTTCACATCCATATATAAGAGATGGAACTGCCAATACTTTGTAAAACTTCAAAATAGTTTCTTTTCTAGTCTTATTCAATAAAGTGTGTTTAATTGTGACACATAGATAATTGAATCGTTGTATTTTAGTGTGTTTATCCAAATTTCTGTCATTGCCTAAATGACATCCCAAATAATTAAAATTCTGAACTTGGTCTATAATTACATTGTTTATCACTATTTTTGTTCTTTTTGAACATTTTCCTTTCAGAGCTAATATTTTTGTTTTAGATGTAGATATTCTTAAATTGTATTTTAGAGAGATATTATTTAAAGTATAAAGGAATTGTAGCAGAGCATTTTCTGATGCTGTCATTATTACTTGGTCGTCTGCAAAAAACAGAGTTGTCAATACACTATTTATATTAATTTGTTCTTGCCATTCATTTATGAACCAGTAATATCAAAGCAAAGGCCAGTAATATCAGTTTGTAAATTATATATTAATGATGTAAGAAAGTTTTGTTAAAATAATATTATGAAGCATTTAAACTACATTCAGGTTAAATCTTGTCTACAGCAACTATTATAGAACATATTCTTTTGTGAATCAATGTTCAATTTTAAAATATCATTAATCGAGAATGAATATAACAAAAGGCATATTAATTATGTTTTATTTTCCTAACAAGAGCTTTATTAATATTATTTGTCTTGTGTACACCCCAAACAGTCGTTAAAGTGTTGCATTTTGCGTTAAATCTAAGGAAATGTTCATGAATATCATAAGAAGACAGTCAGCTGTTCAATGAGTCCGCCATTTTCTCTTGTTATACAATCCTTAAACAATGCTGGAGGCATGTATAACGATTCCCATGTAAAGTTGTACACCTCTTATACACTGCACAACTAACACAGTGTTTATTAGTAAGAATTTTCAACTGAGATGTGTATAAACCTTGTATAAAAGTTATATATGGATTATTATTATTATTAGTAGTAGTAGTAAGAAGGTAAATATATAAATATTTTAAAATAACTATATTTAAATAATGATTTGTGAGTAAACAGCTTAATTTTATTCGTTAAATAGTCCTAACAAATGCGACTCTTGATTTGCAAATCCACTAGATAAATTCACTCGTGACATTTCTTATGACTATTGAACTCATGCCACAAATGCTAGTCAATGACCAATCACGTTTCAATGAGTTTTCTTTTACAACCAATGACAGTCGTGTTTCACCTCGCTCTTTATCGATTTCTCTTTATCAGCTCCTGCTTTTGTGATAAAGAAAGCTCCTCGTTTTTAATGTTCTGAACAGGTCAAAGCATTATTTTTCTCCAACAAATACATTGAATATAGCAAATAATGAAAAGATTCCTTGATTTTACTGAGTTGTTTACTAAAAAAAATAAATGAATAACCCATAATGTTGATTATGATATATAGTTTGATGTGTTTCATTATTTCTCCACTTGGGTGCACTCTTACAATATTGCGATCTTTATTCGGCAATAAATAATATGATCAAGCAGCAATGAATGAACATAACCTCACATTTCTGATTTGTTTTCAAAATTGTCGTTAGATAGATCATCGGTTGATTAATGTCTTTGACATCGTCCGATTCCTAATAGCCAATTTTGTCGGTCCATCCAATCTCCTCGTTGTAAATGTTTCTCCTATATATATAACCATATTCCCTGACTCCAGGAGGTTTTAGGTCTTCCTCTGCTTTGTCTTCCCTCAGGTTTCCATTCCAAAACAGATTTTGGTAGTCGATCCTCTTCCATTCGCTGGACATGTCCGTACCATCTTAATTGCTGAGTTTTAATATAATCTAAAATAGTGTCTTCAATCTTCATTTTCTCCCTTATAACTGAGTTTCTAATTTTTTCTCTTCTTGAAATTCTTGCGGCCCTTCGTATAAAATCCATTTCCGTGCCAAAAGGTACTTATTTGTTTTTGTTGTTAATGGCCAAAGTTCTGCTCCATAAGTAATGATGCTTTTAACAATTGTATGATATATATTCATTTCATTTTTATTACTTATATTTTTATCCCACAATATTCCATTGAGGCAAGCAATTGCAAATTTCCCTTTATTATCTCTATTTTTTATTTCCTCTTCATAACTCCCATTTTTATTTATTTTAATTCCTAAATATGTGATCTCACTACAAGATTTTATTGTTTCTCCAGTCTCCAAAATTAAATTTTTTTCTGGTTCACCAATTGATAAATATTTAGTTTTTTTTATGTTCAAATTTAAACCCCATTTTTCATATTCTTCTATTACTTTTCTAGCCATATATTCTAAATCTTCATAATCTTGTGCAATTAACAATTGATCATCTGCAAAATGTAAGTTGCATAAAGTTTTGTTTGAAATAGGAATTCTCACGCTTGAACATTTTCTCCTCCAATTCTTTAATATTTCATGTACATATATTTTAAGATAGACAACAACCTTGACGAAGACCTTTATTTATCGTAAAACCATGTGACAATTTACTGCCAATTTTAATTTTAGACATGCGATTGTCATATAAATTTTGTATAGCTTTAATTATTATAGTTTTAATTCCCATACGTCTTAAAGCAATCCATAGTTTCTCTATAGGGACATTGTCTAATGCTTTCTCTAGATCTACAAATAGTAGGTGCAAAGGTTGTCCATTTTGCATTTTCTTTTCTATTACTTGAGTAATGCAAAATAAATTGTCGTTTTTGGAACGCCCTGCTCTAAATCCTGACTGTTCTTCTAATTCGCCGTTTACATTAAATATATAAATATTTTAAAATAACTATAGTTAAACAATGATTTGTGAGTAAACAGCTTAATTTTATTCGTTAAATAGTCCTAACAAATGCCACTCTTGATTTTAAAATTCTCTAGATAAATTGGAAATCACTCGTGGCATTAGTTATGATAATTGTGTTACATTGTGCATATACAGTGTTGCTAGTTGAATGACACCCTATAAATAACAATGAGTGCAGTTAAAGCTATTTACCACCGTCTGTTATCTTGGGAGCTGGTTGTGTTATCACAAATATGCGGGTGATTGTTTTGTACGTGATTTATCTTAACATGCAGTGACGTTATGCTTTATGGTGAGACACAGGAATGTGTTTGTGTGTTTCCCACTGTGATTCAATTGTGAATCACCTTATTGATGATCTGAACATTGAACAAGTTAAAAAAATCTTCAATTATTTGGGAAGACGAACATGGTAAAACATCATTGAACAATTAAATTGTTTTTTGCGCGATAGTGCATTTGACGACCATGATTGAAAGTTCAACTTCCTACATTTCGGGGTTGCCAACCTAAATAACTACACTGTTATGAAATAACTATATCATCATCATCATCCGGTATCATGGCAGCTGCCGCCGTCTTCCGGAAACCAAAGCCATTCCTCTCTGTCCATCCATTGATCTTCCTCCATTCCTCTGATATTCATAGCTGCTTGTACCCCTTCTATCAAAGTTTTCTTCTGTCTTCCTCTGTTCCTCCTCTGTCCATTCCACAACAATTTTGGCAATCTTTGCTCTGGCATTCTTTTGACATAGCCATACCACTGTAATCTTTTCTTTTCCATAATGTCTATGTCTCCTCTTTTACACCCATAATTTCCCTTATATCTTTATTTTGTATTCTATCCATTCTAGATTTTCCAGCTGATCTTCTTAAAACATTCATTTCTGTACTTAAAAGTCTTTTGATTTCCCTGGTAGCAATTTGCTAGACTTCAGCACTTACTTACTTACTTACTTACTCACTGGCACTATCGAACCCGTAGGTTCATGGCCGCACGGACATACGCTCTCCATACATCCCTATCCTGAGCTAATGCTTTCCAATCATTCCCTTATAATCTGCTTCCCTCAAATCATAGTTAATGTTATTCTCCCACCTCATTCTTGGTCTACCAACTGGGCGTTTTCCCTCTGGCTTTCCTACAAGAAGTTTCCATGCAAGTCTATCATTCCCCATACGTGCAACATGTCCTGCCCATCGCAGTCTACGAGACTTAACTGTTCTTATTATATCTGGCTTCCTACAAAGACCATGTAGTTCATTGTTATGTAGTCTTCTCCATTCACCTGCCTGTTCATCTCTCCTTGGTCCAAAAATTTTCCTAAGAACTTTATTCTCAAATACTCGTAATCTCCTTTCCTCCCTTAAAGTAAGAGTCCATGTTTCGCACCCATATAATATAACTGGTAGAATAATAGTTTTATATATTTTCAGTTTAACGTTTTTTGAAAGGAGTTGGGACATCAAGAGTCTCTGCAATGCATAATAGCACGCATTTCCAGAATTGAGCCTATGTTTAATTTCTTTGTGCATCTCATTCCTATTTGTGATTATTGTTCCTAGGTATTTGAATTCAGCCACTTCCTCAAAATTTCCTTCATTTGTCATTAGCTGTCCATTTTCATTATTTAATGGATTTCTACGTGTGACTATTTGTTTAAATTCTCTGAATTATGGTTTGATATATTTGTAATTTTCTATTTTTTGTAATATTTTTGCTCCATCAAACAGAGTTTAAATCATTTATTGCTTGTTGTAATAAAATAACTATACTGTAATATTAAGTAAAGTGATCCCACAACAGACCCGGAGGCCCTTAGGGTAGTAGGAGGTTAAGGCTCCCACTTTTCTAGACAATCGGCACTTTATGTCAGCCCTGCGTGACGGCCGCCTTTACCCCCAGAACAAGCGTCTGGTACTCATTTCCGTTAGAGGCTGAGTCGACCCCAGGGCCATAGTGCCGCCAGAGGGTTTGGGTCAGTTTAAAAATCCTGGCCCCAACGGGACTTGAACCCTCGACCCTCCGGTTTGCTCAGTGCCTTAACCACTACGCTACGGCGTGCCCCCAATATTACATATTACAAATCACGTGTTTAATAAGAAATTAAGTGGAGATATCCTCAATTCTCGATAAACTAGACGAGCACAAATACCGACGGAAAGAACATTTAGACAGAATGGACAATACAAGATTAGCCAAAAAACGATCAACACCTACAAACCCGCATGGAAAATGATCATTGGGACGGCCAAGGAAACGATGGACTTGAGACCGGAACAGGTCGCATTGACCTAATCCTGGAAAGGAAGAAGAAGTAGAAGACAAACGATGTGTGGGAAGTAAAACCACTGCCCTCTGTCTATACTACGTCTACTTGTATCTTGTAAGCCCATGTTTCCGTTAACAGAGATTTAGGCGCTCTCCCACTGCAGGGGAGAATTTGAACCATACTAATTTAGGTATGTATACTACTGTATTTATACCATTGTATACTACATACAATGTATATACAAAAATATCCAAAAGGTAGTGTTAATATACATTATACGAAACAAATCACTGCATCTTAAATGAACTGAACTTTATTTGAAACAATATAAAACAATAAATACGTACTTGCCACCATTTTATCACTAATATTGGTCTCATGGCCTCCTGTTGTTTCAACTAATAAACATTGCCCACACTATTAACGTCAGTCAATTGTTTATAATGAACGCAAATATTTCCAACAAAGATGTTATTATTTTACTATTATTTATCATTTTGAAAACACCATCGCGCAAAAAAAATGTACAACGCACGTTTGTGAAGTGTTTTACAGATTCTTGAAAATTAAAAACCTCGCTATCGCTCGGTTTTTAAATACTTTCATCGCTTCTGCAAAAACCATTTCCCAACCTCGCATCGGAATATGCTATTAATTATCTGGGATGCACGTTATCGTACCCGCAAACTTTGAATATGGACAAAGTAAACTAAAGGTAAAGTGATCCCGCTATAGGCCTCGGGAGGCCTTTCGAGTAGTTGGAGGTTAAGGCTCCCACTTTTTTTGAACAATCGGCACTTGATGTCAGCCGGGTTGTCAGTCCTGCGTGACGGCCGCCTTTACCCCAGAACTAGCGTCTGGTACTCATTTCCATTAGAGGCTAAGTCGATCCCAGGGCCATAAACTCTGTGATACTACGAGAAGGGAACACCACCTAAGAGCACTCGCCACTGAAGATGACCCCCTCAGTTGAGGGAGAAACGTCTGGAAGAAACACCAGTTACAGACCATGGCCACATAGTCTGGAATCTTTTAATATTATGAAAGCCTTGCATTTCACAAACAATTATGTTTTTGTGATCATGTAAAATGATTGACAGAAGACAGATTCTCAAGAATAATTCATTCCCTGTTCGTACCATATGTCCTGTCCATCGCAATCTATAACATTTAACTCTTCTTATTACATGCGGTTGCCCATAAAGATCATTAAGCTCACCGTTATGTAGTCTTCTCCATTCGTCTATTCATCTTTCTTTGGTGCAAAATTTTCCTAAGAAGTTTATTCTCAAATACTTGTAATCTCCTTTCCTCCCTTAAAGTAAGAGTCCATGTTTCACATCCATATAATATAACTGGAAGAATAACAGTTGTACATTTTAAGTTTAATGTTTTTTTAGAGAAATTGGGACAAGAGTCCCTGTAATACATAATATGGCTGATATTATAACAAAACGGTCTGTATAGTTTGTTCCAGATAAAAATAGAGCACTGCTGATAGAATTGTAGCAAGGGGGTGACATTGGCAATCCAGAATTCTGGTTCGACTCCAATTGTATAATAGTTTGACTCCCTCGCGCAGCCAGATCTGGGTGGGACTTGCAGACGCCTGCTCAACCATCATTATCCTATATATAAAAACTATTTTATAGAAAACAGTTGTAGGCGGTTACTTAACTATGCAAGAAACAGCTGTAGATATTTTTGTATCGTTTCAATTCTAGAACGTTCTATGTGTGTATTGTTTTTATTTTAATAACTAAATTCAGATAAATGTAGAAATTTCAATGAAAATACTAAATGCGGCATAACTCAATAACCACCGGACATCATTACAAGGACACAAATCAGATTCGTTGAAACTGGGATTTGAATACGGGACCTTCAGAATATAATATCAAACACTACTGCTTAAACAATATCGGAGGTCACTTTGAACAATTTTGGTACCTAGTTTTTTTTTTTTTTTTTTGCTTAGGCCTATAAATATGGCTATACGTTTGATCGCGTTGTGTGATGAAAATATTACCGTTACAGGAGCAATTATTCAAATTACAACAATGGAATAAAACAAAACAGTGTAGAACTTACGTCATTAGTCAAAATGGCGTTGAATATGCAACAGCAAATTACAATTGCTGCATGGGCAATAACGTATGCTAATGATCGTGAGGCCGCAAGACGGGCAAGACGTGAGTTTAACGTAGCATTGCAGCCGTCGACTTTGGGGAAGTGGAGAAAACGACTGCTGGAAACGGGAAGGATGCAGAAAATCAAACCTCCTGGAAGGCCTCGCATTAGCACGGATGCAGAAAAATCTAAGAGAATTGTGGAGGCGTTCGACGCTAGCCCACAAAAATCAACCCGCCAAGCTGCACGTGAGCAGTGATTTGTTTTGTTTCGTTATATTGTTGTAATTTGAAGGATTCCCTTTCCAATGATAACATCGTATTTCCTTTAATAATAATATTTTCGTCACAAAATGCGATCAAATGTATAGCCATATTTCTGAATTACTCTATATGTTGTAAGCAACAGAAGATAATATATTTGCATTTTCGGTTAACTGACTTATGCTGCACCCTGTTTATATTTTTTTAAATCTTGTCCACCGCTGAGGCCTCGGGGTATCGTCGCTGCCCCTACGCAGCGGCCTTGGGTTCGATCACCGGTCGAGACAAGTTTCCTGGGTGATGATTTTTTTCGGGATTTTTTCCTCGCCTCTAATAAGGCAACTGTCAACAATTGCTCCCTGGGGGTCCGTTTATCGGGCCCCAGCTGTGCTCACAACAGCAACAGGGCGCGTCCCTGGGCGGCGGATAGGGGAACGGTCGGTGGTTTGCTTGCACTCCTCCCGGCTAGGTCCAGACCGGACCCGCGGGCCATTTGTGAGGTCGTCAGGACTCGAGCGACCTGATGCACTACATAGCTCGTGCTGCGCCCACTTCAGCAGCAAATCGCGTCCCCTCGGTGGCGTAGTGGGGAAAAGGTCGGTGGATCTGCTAGTCAGTCCTCCCTTCCAAGTCCGATGGACTCGCGGACCATAAGTGGGGTCAACAAGAGACGAGCGCCCTGTTGTACTAAAGCTCAATTGCCCCGGCCCACAACGGGATCAGCGGCCGTCGTGGCGAGGCGGTGGGAGATTGTGGAGATCAGCAGCTCCCTTCTCTTGGTTTATCCCGAGGACCTTTGTGGGGGCACCATGGGCGATGAGCTCCCTGGATGCCTACATTGCTCAGTGGGCGTCTGTCTCACAGCAGCGGCACGACTAGGCTTAGTCTTGCGAACGGGCTGGTTGGGACAATACCAGGCGTAATGCTGGGAATTACCACCAGGTCGATAAGCTCGGGAAAGGAGGAAGCGCGGTCTTTGGAGGAGGGCTTAGCGCCGACTCTGGAACCGAGTGACCCAAGGACAATCTGTGAGGTCGTCAGGAGTTGAGCGACCTGACGTACTATAGCTCAGGCTGGACCCACTTCAGCAACCAAACACGTCCCCAGCTGGTGCACTGGGGGAAAGGTCGGTGGATCTGCTAGACAGTCCTCCCGGTTAAGTCCAAGGGACTCGTGAACCATTAGTGGGGTAGGCAAGAGTTGAGCGCCTTGTCGTACTATTTGCTCATCTGTTGGAGCTTGCGAGCTCCGTGCTGGCCCACAACAGCTGCAGAAGGCGTCCCTGGGGGCACACCAGGGCTCGGCTCGGACCAGTCCAGCGGGGAGCTACTGTACTGGTTCCTGGCTTGGCCTACGGCCCGTCGACAAACTGTGGGGTCGCCAGGAGATGAGCACCTGGATGTACTAAAAGTCTCACACTGTTGGGCTTGTAGCCCTAGCCGGTCTCACAACGGCTGCAGGACACGTCCCTGGAGGCAGAACAGGGGAATGGTCGGTGGATCTGCGACAGCAGTCCTCCCGGCTACGCTCATCGAGCCCGTGGACCAACTGTGGGGTCGTCAGGATTGAGCGACCTGATGTACTATGTAGCTCATCAATTGCCCAGAAGTGCAAACTCCAACACTCTCTCCCTGGAGTGTTGGTGTAAGGACCGAGAACTTGAACGTGGACGCGAAGTTAGGATAGGGAGGACTAGAACTAGGACTTGCGAGTATGGTCATGACGACCGAGGTATCCCAAGGGGTGGACGGCAGGGCCTAGATGTCAACAATTGCTTGGCGAAACCTACCTTGAAATGTCTCCCAGAGAAGCATTGTGATGTACAAAGGCCGTTTTTAACTGCAAGACACTAACATTTAGCGCCATATCTCTCATTTAAGTAATAAAACTCCAGAATTGGTTGATTGGATAATCCTCATTACCTGCCATCCACGCCGCGTCCCGCCTCACTTCACTCTGTACTTAGGGTCTGCTCTACATAGCGGGCTGCCATTGCTGGCTTCTGGTCTTGGTACATCACAACGCAACGCTTCTCTGCAAGAGATTTCAGAGCTAGTTTTCGGCATGCAATTGTTGACACTTCCCCTGTGAGGGAAACGTTTTCGAACGAGCATAATGTAGCGAAGAAACTAATCAATTAATCCTAAAAGTACCGCTGCACTCACCCCCACTAAAAAGAACTCCCCTCCATTTCTACAAGTCCGATGGGCTGAGTCATCAACAATAACTGATTTTTCCTACAGATATATGATAATTTCATAATAATTATACAAGTTGTGGGTGTGTAATCTGGGAAGCGCTGTGGCATTGTCCATGAATATAAACAGATTGACTGATACAAGAAGAAGTTCACGTCATTAGTGTCATGGTTCTGACACTAATTGCACGTTCAATGAGAGATTTTATACATATTCACGAGAAGATAACAATTAACGTATGTGATATTGAGATTAGATTGTCATCGCCATGTCCTCAGAAAAATATATGTTTTGTTTTAAAATATAATTAATAGTAGTAGTAGTAACCCTTCCTGGTATATTTACCATGTCGGGGTGGGAGGTAGACTTGCGTGCTGTGAATGAATCCTGAGAGCTATGCCGGCGGTAGCATTGCTGCCGACAGGTTAACCCATGCCGGACTTGTTCAAGGTGATAAGCCAGTACGAAACAAGTAACCTGGTCGAAAGAGTAACGATATTTCACAATCAACCTTCAGAAATGCTTAACATGGGTTCAAATCAAACTGAGGTAAAATTTTCCGGGGGTCGAATAGTCCCCCCATTCGGATTTCTCCTCCGGGCGGTGGACTACTTCAGAGAACGCGATGCCAAAGGCTCAAACACAGGGACATGTTCCTAGGAACATGGAATGTTAGGACTTTATAAGAACAGTTAAGTCTCGTAGACTGCGATGGGCAGTTCATGTTTGCAACGTATGGGGAATTAAAAGACCTTGCATGGAAGCTTCTAGTAGGAAAGCCAGAGGAAAACTCCCAGTTGGTAGACCGCATTCTGTGGTGGGAGAATAACATTAACTATGATTAGAGGGAAATAAGATTATACAAGGAATGATTGGAAAGCCTTAGCCTCAGGATAGGGATGTATGTAGAGCTTATGTCCGCGCGGCCAATACACCTAAACGGGATTCGCTAATAGTACCAAAGTGTAATTAAGAAAGGAAACGAATGTGAGTACGAATATATGGTCACACATAGAAATAATTTTTTATTATTATTCAATGCATCAGTTTGTTAAATTTCGGACATTTCTTGTGTTCTCTCCTGGCATTGGCTTAATTGTAACCCACAATTATTAATGTGTGTGCCAAGTCTCGAATGGTGTAGTGGGCTGCACACTAGTACGGAGAACTAGAGATCCACGGTTCCATTCCTGGTTCAGATATTAATTTTCTTTTTATAATACCATTATAATATTATATGTTCCATTATTGGAACTGTGCTAAAATAACAGTATTGGAAATGTTAAATAACATCGTTTACTGCTTATAAAAGTGGTGGTGTAAAATTCTCAAATATAGATACTTCTAAACGAAGCCGGCCGTTGACGATGGTAGTGACACCTACCTGGCAGCGGACGAAACGAGAATTATAGATTTGTATATGTGCAAAGAATTGTTAATGTTTGTACCAGGTCTAGAATGGTGTAGTGGGCTGCACACTAGTCTTGAGAACTAGAGGTCCACGGTTCTATTCCTGGTTCAGACATTAACTTTCCTTTTCACAATATCATTATAATATTATAATATGATCCGTTATTGGAACTGTGTTAAAATAACATATAGCCATATGATTTCGGTGACCGTTTGGGCCTTAAAGTTTTCCTGATATTTGTATTACAGGTAAGGAAAAACCCCGATATAAACCTCACCAAGAAAAACTGTCCCGACCGGGGATCGAACCCGGGCCTGCTGCGTCACAAGGCAGCACGCTACCTCGAGACCACAGCGATGGACTGTTTACATATAAATATTTTAAAATAACTATATTCAAATAATGATTTGTGAGTAAACAGCTTAATTTTATTCATTAAATAGTGCTAACAAATGCCACTCTTGATTTCCAAATTATCATAAGTAATGCCACGAGTGATTTCCAAATTATCGATAAATTCACGACTCACGAAGTGAGGAGTGAATTTATCTAGAGAATTTGGAAATCAAGAGTGCCATTTGTTAGGACTATTTAACGAATAAAATTAAGCTGTTTACTCACAAATCATTATTTAACTATAGTTATTTTAAAATATTTATATAAATAATGTAAACGGCGATGTTTGAAAACAAATGAGAAACGATTCGTACGCTTCATTTGCTTCTTTTGTTTTATCACTGCAACCAGACCATACTATTTATTGCCAAAGGAACGCAATATTGTAAGAATGCTCTCTAGTGGAGAAAAAATGAAACACATCAAACTGTATATTAATTCATTTCTGATGTCGTATGATGTAAATATTACAATTATATTTTTTCTGGATTATTACCTGGGAAAAAATACTTTTATCAAAGTGCAAACAGTGGTTTCTTCTTTTGGTGGTAACTTATAATCAATTACTACAAATGTTTTTATATTAACTCCCACATGCGGAATGTGTTGACATTCATGCACTATATATACAATCTGGTAGTCGTATTTCTCACAGGCTCAGTCACTGCAAAATAATGGTCAGACCTGTTCAGAATATTAAAAAGGAGGAGCTTTCTTTAATATGGTAATTATAACACTGATAAATATTTCGTGAAACACGACTCTGATTGGTTGTAAAATAGAAATCATTGAAACGTGATTGGCCATTGAGTCCATTTGTGGCTGTAGTCTAGATTAATTCACTCCTCACTTCGTGAGTCCTGAATTTGGAAATCACTCGTGGTATTACTTATGATAATTTTTATTTTATTCTGTAACCTTGTAACGTATCCGCTATATACCCATACAAATTACTATTCCATAATCGAGGTACCTACACAGGCGAACGAAATTTGAACAGTAATATTTTTTTTATTGTAAAATAGTAAATACGTTATCGGCATATTGATGTTTATTTACTAAACAAATTTTCATGTTTTATATTTGATATTCCGAAGATAATCTACAGAAAGGTCTGTATGAACTTAACAAAATTACAGAAGAATATGGATTAAAGATATCTACAGAAAAAACAAAAATTATGGCATTTCAAGGCGTAGATCCTGTCAGAAGTAAAATTGTACTGGACAATAAAATTTTGGAGCAGGTGAATAATTTTACATATCTAGGATGCAATATCTCATATGAAGAAGAAAAGGATGTAAATGCAAAAATATCTAAATTTTTAAGAATTTTAGGGTTAATAAATTCTATCTTCAAGCCACAGTTAGTCCAAAAGCATTCAAGACTGAAAGTGTATAAAACACTGGCTCTTCCTACTCTTTTGTATGGTAGCGAAGTATGGACGTTGAAACAGAAGGATATACAGAGACTTAGATCTGCTGAAATGAGATATCTTCGGAGGACTGCAGGATACACACTACTAGATCACAAAAAAAATGAAGACATCTTAGAAGAATTACACATGGAATCTTTAGAAAACAAAATTTCTGATTATAAGTCAAGATGGATGCAACATGTTCATCGAATGGAAGATCACAGAATACCCAAACAAATGTTAAGATATCAACCTGCAGGAAGAAGAAGACCAGGACGTCCACTCAAAAGACTTCTGGATGGTGTTTCTCTTGAGGCCGAAACAGGTCAACAAATGCCTAAATTCGTGAATGTACTATGATGATGATGATGATGATTATATTTGATATGAAGTCGGCACGGGTTATCATGATCCAGTCGCAAAAATATTTATTTGAGTTATTAAAGCCAAACAGAACAAATATAGAGGGCATGCGTGTTTGATTTTGCGAAAAAAAAATCTTCTTTATATCTTAGGAGTCTTGTAAAGACAAGAATGTTTTCTTCAAATTAATTTCAAATCAGAAAACCACGTAAGGGCAGTTTATACAGAGTTCTTTTAACTTATATCCAATATTTGATATATGTGAAATTTATTCACGTAGACTTTCACGGCCGGAGTTGCTATGATGCTGTACTCAACCCTTGAGGATGCCAGACGCAGTCTCTGGCGAAACGTCGGGGAATTACAAGCCTCGCGACCACGGCCTACAGCCCGAAAATCTTCTTCAAGATCATCATAATCATAAACAAGTCTACACATACAGAGATATAACGTGAGAACCGTAACAAATTTAATTAATTAAATATTATATTAAGGGTTCACCATAAACGAATTGCAAAAACATTTAAATTACTCAAGATATTTCCATTTAAATGCGTTGTTGGAATACTGGCACTGAACGGCTGGATTTAAATGCCCGTGAACACACTCCTCCTGCAACAGGATATCACCGGCCATTTAACTCCACCTGCTCTGAAGGGTTAATATATAATTTATGAAAATAATATTAAAATTAAACACTTTCATTTGTTTAAATATTTATTTATACAAATGCAGGGGACTTGACAGAAGTCATTGTCTACAGCCCTACAGTCCGAAAATCTTCTTCAAGATCATCATATGTGAAATTGTTTTTATCAAGTAAGACACACTCGAAACTTGGAGATGAGAGAATGACCATGGTGTAAAGATGATAGGTGATCCCCAGTACTTGAGATAAGATAAAAACGCTATCATAGGAGTTCAAGTGGTCACCGCTCCATTATCAACATGTAGGCTACATGCCTGTGTGCAAATAAATATATTACCTGTAGTAAACAAGAATAAAACTCAACTCATTGTCTCACGTAGAAATACATTATAATCATACATCTTTCTTGAATATAGGCCTCTCTCAACTAGACAGGGCATAAAAGTATTTTTTCTGGATTTAAGGTCGTCGTCCTCGTGGGCGATATTCAAGAACAGCATTAGGGATACTAGTTGTTTTGACATATCTCCTCTACTATTTAATTTTGTGCTAGAGCATGTCATTAAATCTTTAGAGAATGAGGAAGGCTTACAACTGAATGGTATTAATAAGCTGTTAGTTTATGCTGATGATGTAGTACTACTGGCCGATAGCGAGGGATACTAAAGGACAACACGCACACACTATTGAGTAACACTAAGGAATTAGGACTGGAAGTAAATATCAGTAAAACTAAATATATGGTCACACGTAGAAATTCAGTATATAATGGAAATGGACAGCTAATGACAAATGAGAGAAATTTAGAGGAAGTGGCTGAATTCAAATACCTAGGAACAATAATCACAAATAGGAATGAGATGCACAAAGAAATTAAACATAGGCTCAATTCTGGAAATGCGTGCTATTATGCATTGCAGAGACTCTTGATGTCCCAACTCCTTTCAAAAAACGTTAAGCTGAAAATATATAAAACTATTATTCTACCAGTTATATTATATGGATGCGAAACATGGACTCTTAATTTAAGGGAGGAAATGAGATTACGAGTATTTGAGAATAAACTTCTTAGGAAAATTTTTGGACCAAAGAGAGATGAACAGACAGGTGAATGGAGAAGACTACATAACAATGAACTACATGGTCTTTATAGGAAGCCAGATATAATAAGAACAGTTAAGTCTCGTAGACTGCGATGGGCAGGACATGTTGCACGTATGGGGAATGAAAGACGTGCATGGAAGCTTCTTGTAGGAAAGCCAGAGGAAAACGCCCAGTTGGTAGACCAAGAATGAGCTGGGAGAACAACATTAACTATGATTTGAGGGAAGTAGATTATACAGGGAATGATTGGAAAGCATTGGCTCAGGATAGGGATGTATGGAGAGCTTATGTCCGCGCGGCCATGAACCTATGGGTTCGATAGTGCCAGTGAGTAAGTAAGTAAGTAAGTAATTGTAATAATCTGAAATGTACGTACATTATATTTAAATAAAGAGAAGTCTGGATGCCCTCCCAATATAGAGTCATCCGAAAGCCAAACTAGGCAAGATCCCGCGTGATCGACTATTCCGATTGAGGTTTTAAGCGGTTTCCCTCAATCTTGAATATAGGCCTCTCTCAACTAGACAGGGCATAAAAGTCTTTTTTCTGGATTTAAGGTCGTCGTCCTCTTGGGTGATATCCAAGGACAGCTTTAGGGATACTAGTTGTTTTGACATATCTCCTCTACTATTTAATTTTGTATGTTTTGACATACAAAAGTTAGTTAGACTTATACGAATGTGTCTAAATGGCACAAAGAGTAGGGTGCGTGTAGACAAACAGATTTCGAAAACTTTTGAAATCCAGAATGGGTTGAAGCAAGGAGATTCAACTATTTAATTTTGTACTAGAGCATGTCATTAAATCTTTAGAGAATGAGGAAGGCTTACAACTGAATGGTATTAATAAGCTGTTAGTTTATGCTCACTATTTAACTCATGCCCCAAATGGGAGTCAATGACCAATCACTTTTCAATGATTTCTGTTTTACAACCAATCAGAGTCGTGTTTCACGAAATATTTATCAGTGTTATAATTACCATATTAAAGAAAGCTCCTCCTTTTTAATATTCTGAACAGGTCTGACCATTATTTTGCAGTGACTGAGCCCGTGAGAAATACGGCTACCAGATTGTATATATATAGTGCATGAATGTCAACACATGCCGCATGCGGGAGTTAATATAAAAACATTTGTAGCAATTGATTATACCACCAAAAAAATAAACCACTGTTTGCACTTTCTTAAATGTATTTTTTCCCAGGTAACAATCCAGAAAAATATAATTGTCATATTTACATCATACGACATCAGAAATGAATTAATATCCAGTTTGATGTGTTTCATGTTTTCTCCACTAGAGAGCATTATTACAATATTGCTTTCCTTTGGCAATAAATAGTATGATCTGGTTGCAGTGATAAACAAAAGAAGCAGATGAAGCGTACCTATCGCTTCTCATTTGTTTTCAAACATCGCCGTTTACATTAAATATATAAATATTTTAAAATAACTATAGTTAAATAATGATTTGTGAGTAAACAGCTTAATTTTATTCGTTAAATAGCCCTAACAAATGCCACTCTTGATTTCCAAATTCTCTAGATAAATTCACTCCTCACTTCGTGAGTTGTGAATTTATCGATAATTTGGAAATCACTCGTGGCATTACTTATGATGATGTAGTACTATTGGCCGATAGCGAGGATATCGTTTTGTGGGTTTTGTTTTCTATTGGCATATGTTTGTTGCGCCGAATTAAATCTTTGATATATCCTGATATTTGTGCTGCTTTATCAGCTTGTTTCTTTACTTATTTTATTAAATTTTTAGTGTTTGTTATTAATACACCTAAATAATTAAATTCTGAACTTGTTCTATAGTTTTTTCTTTTTCACTTCTAATTTGCATCTTACTGGTCTTTTGATATTGTTAAGCATTTTGTCTTATTCGTGTTAATTTCCATATTGTATTTTCTGGCATTTATATTAAATTGATGTAAAGATCTTTGTAAATATTCAGATTCTGAAAGGAGAACGACATCATCTGCGTAACATTGAATTCCATTCAATTTTGAATGTACAAAACTGCAGTGAAAATAAAAGTGTGGAAAAACGAGTTTAAAGGTTTGCATGCAGGTGGTATTTAACTGGCGCAGCCTTTTAACTCTGACGTAATTTAGGGCACTTAGAAACTCCACAGGCCTCTGAAACTTTGTCAACATATACATTTGAGTAAATTTTTTAGTACAAAAAACAAAACAAAAATGTCAATGTTGATCTCAAATGGTCAATTTTTCACCCATGTAAAAGTAAAGTAAAGTGATCCCACAACAGACCCGAAGGCCCTTGGGGTAGTAGGAGGTTAAGGCTCCCACTTTTTCTAGACAATCGGCACTTTATGTCAGCCGGGTTGTCAACCCTGCGTGACGGCCGCCTTTACCCCCAGAACAAGCGTCTGGTACTCATTTCAGTTAGAGGCTGAGTCGACCCCAGGGCCATAGTGCCGCCAGTGGGTTTGGGTCAGTTTAAAAATCCTGACCCCAACGGGACTTGAACCCTCGACCCTCCGGCTTGTAGCTCAGTGCCTTAACCACTACGCTACGGCGTGCCCCCATTTTTCACCCATGACCTCCCTTAAAATATCTTCATTCTTCTGATGGTCAATTAGAGAATATCCAGCAGTTTGGCGCACGGTTCGCCTCAAACGAAAATTAAAAAGTCGCTCTACCGGTCACAGTTTTCGACATTTCACAATGAAACTGAGTATATGCTATTAAAATAAACAGAACTCAGCGAAAACCGGCCATTAGAAGTGGGGGTTCGCCTGACATTCGAAAAAAGATTTAGCTATCCGCGATGTTTGGTTCACTGGAATGTATTATTTTTGTATACTGCGAGTGTTTAGCTGTCATTGTGCTCTAAAAACATTAGGTATGGGTGTTTACCTGAAACGACAATTTAAAAACCATATTTCATTTATTTAGGCGTAGCAGCGCCGCTAGAATATTATGTAGGCCTAATGGAAATGGACAGCTAATGACAAATGAGGAAAGTACTGAAGAAGTGGCTGAATTGAAATACCTAGGAACAATAATCACAAATAAGAATGAGATGCACAAAGAAATTAAACATAGGCTCTAACTAACTCACTGGCACTATCGAACCCGTAGGTTCATGACTGCGCGTACATAAGCTCTCCATACATCCCTATCCTGAGCTAATGTTTTCCAATCATCCCCTGTATAATCTACTTCTCTCAAATCATAGTTAATGTTATTCTCCCGCCTCATTCTGGTCTACCAACTGGGCGTTTTGCCTCTGGTTTCCCTACGAGAACTTTCCATGCACGTTTTCATTCCCCGTACGTGCCACATGTCCTACCCATCGCAGTCTACGAGATTTAACTGTTCTTATTATATCTGGCTTCCTATAAACACCATGTAGATCATTGTTGTGTAGTCTTCTCCATTCGCCTGTCTGTTCATCTCTCTTATGTCCAAAATTTCCCTAAGAACTTTATTCTCAAAAACTGGTAATCTCCTTTCCTCCCTTAAAGTAAGAGTCCATGATCCTGGAAAAATATGTTGTTATGTATTACAGGGTCGACCGCTGTGGTCTCGAGGGTAGCGTTCTGCCTTGTCACGCAGTGAGCCCGGGTTCGATCTCCGGTAGGGACAGTTTTCTGGTGAGGTTTTTATCGGGGTTTTTCCTCACCTGTAAGACAAATGTCAGAAAAACTTTAAGGCCCAAACGGTCCCCGAAATCATATGACCATCATCATCATCACCCTTATCATTATCATCATCCTTTACCGGTGTGGAAAGCAACGGAAAGCTACGACACCTATAATTCCCTAGTAAAGCTGCAAGCATAGCATGAAAATGCTATGATTGCAGTGAAGGACCTGCCTTCGGGCAGAATTACTATGGATGTATTACAAGGACTCTTGTCGTCAGAACGCCTCTCAAGAAACATTAAACTGAAAATACAGTATATAAAACTGTTATTCTGCCAGTTATGTGGATGTGAAACATGGACTCTTACTTTAAGATAAATTAAAATATTACGATATTTGAATATAAATTTTTCAGGAAACGTTTTGGACCAAAGAGAAATGAACATACAGGCGAATGGAGAAGACTACATAACATTGACCTACATATTATTTATGGGAAAGCAGGTATAATAAAAAATACTGCTATGGTTAGGACATGTGGCGACGAATGCGGAATGAAATTGTGACATGGAAGCCTCTTGTAGAAAACCAGTCGGAAAACCCCCAGTTAATAGACCAAGAATCAGATGGGAGAATAACATTAAACCTGATAATTATTAGGGAAGAAGATTTTACAGGTGATGATTGGGAAACATTAGCTCATAATAGGAATGTATGGAGAGCTTACCTATGGCTTCGATAGTGCCAGTGAGTTTGTTAAGAATACATTATACATTATGATCATCATCATTCGTTATCATGACAGCTGCCGATGTCTTCCATAAACCAAACGACATTCCTCTCTGTCCATCCATTGATCTTTCTCCAATCCTCTGATAATCGTAGCCGCTTGTACACCTTCTATCTAGGTTTTCTTCGGTCTTCCTTTCTTCCTTCCTCCCTTCCATTGGGATCCATTCCATAATAAGTTTAGACGATCTTTGCTCTGACATTCTTTTCACATTGCCATACCACTATAATTTATTTCTTTTCTATAATGTCCGGCTCCTCTTGTACACCCATAATTTCCCTTATTTCTTTATTTTGTATTCTATCCATTCTAGATTTTCCAGCTGATCTTCTTAAAACATCCATTTCTGTACTTAAAATTCTTTTCATTTCCCTGGTAGGAATTTGCCAGACTTCAGCACCATATGTTAAACGCTCTGAATTATGGTTTGGCATATTTTTAATTTCCTATTTTTTGTTGTTATATATTTGCTCCACGAAACAGAGTTTAATACATTTATTGCTTGTTTTGTTTATGCGATCCTATTTTTAATTTCCACACTTTAGGCATTATATTAATTAAAGTACATTAGATAGGGTCTTATCTAAAGCAATGTGGATGAGACCGCAGGCATGGCCTACTGGAATCAGCGGGAATTTCCATTCATTTAACAAGAAGGTGAAACATTTGAACAGCTCATTTGATCATGGGCTCGTGTCACAGTCTTGTATATTTTTAAATGTGCTTCATTATTTTAAGAAAAGATGGCGACGATACTCCTAACTTCATGGAACATTTGTTGTGGCTTTTGGAACGCAGCCAGGTCTTCTTTTGTTTTGTGTTAATTATTAGTTTGCTATTGTATAATTATGTATCTATTGTCTGTCACAGCCATCTTTCATTTCAACGCCATAAATAATGAAGTTACTAAATGGAATTTAAAAAGAAACAACAGATATTTTTAAACAATAAATCACTAGTGATGTATTGGTTTTTTGCAGATGACTTCGCTCTTTTAGGGACTATGAATCTTTTGAGGTAAGTTCCAGGTGTAATGTAAACAAAGCAGATGTAAGACTGCATTTTCATTGGTTGTTTTAAGGTTTTACGTTTAAGCGTGTAAGAAAATATAGTTCCCTCCCTTCTTTCTAGTATTCTTGTAAGCCCATGTTTCCCTTTAACAGAGATTTAGGTGCTCTCCCCCTACACGCAAGAATTTGAACCATACTAATTTATGTATTCACGTAGACTTTTACGGCCGGAGTTGCTATGATGATCTTGAAGAAGATTTTCGGGCTGTAAGGCCGTGGTCGTGAGGCTTGTAGTTCCCCGACGTTTCGCCAGAGACTGCGTCTGGCATCCTCAAGGGTTGTCTTGAGACTTGAGGATGCCACACGCAGTCTCTGGAGAAACGTCGGGGAACTACAAGCCTCACGACCACGGCCTACAGCCCGAAAATCTTCTTCAAGATCATCATACTAATTTAGTTACACTTGTTTTCGTGTAGATGTCATTTGAGTGGTCCGTGGCCAGCGTTCCGCCTCATACTGACATCTAGGAAACCAAGGTAGTACTAGGACGGGAAAATTCGGTAAATTTTGCTTAGAGGCCTTTTCATTCAGGCTTAAGGATATTTTATTAGCCTGAAAATCTTCAGACTCGGCACCCACGGGTTAAAGTCCCTCCCGGAGGACTTGCTCCTTGGATTTTTCCATCCTAAAAATTAATCGACCCCGGCCGGGTTTGAACCCGCCAGCCTCGGGACCAGAGGCAAGGAGCATAACCATTAGTCCACCCGTAGGTTCATGGCCGTGCGGACATAAGCTCTCCATATATAGCTATCCTGAGCTAATGTTTTCCAATCATTCCCTTATAATCTACCTCAAATCGTGGATATTGTTGTTCTCCCACCCCATTCTTGGTCTACCAACTGGGCGTTTTCCCTCTGGCTTTCCTACAAGAAACTTCCATGCATGTATTTCATTCCCCATTCGTGCAACATGTCCTGCCCATCGCAGTCTACGAGACTTAACTGTTCTTATTATATCTGGCTTCCTATAAAGACCATGTAGTTCACTGATATGCAGTCTTGTCCATTCACCTGTCTGTTCATCTCTCTTTGGTGCAAACATTTTCCTCCGATTGAGGGTCTTTCCACTCTTCAGCGGTTGCCCTTTTACCAGCCGGCTGCTGGCCCTTCACATCCACATGTGTCAATCACAGAGGTAGATGATCAACAGCCAGTGTAGGGGTGACATGTGGTTAGCATGTCGAGTCCCCCAGCCGTTATAGCTGGTTCCTCAACCTGGAGCCGCTACTTATTGTAGCTACCCAATTGCCTCACGATGCTGGGTGGGCACCGGTCCCATACTGGCCGAAATACCATAAGAAAATTTCTTCCCCCATGGAGACTCGAACCAGCGCAAGTCCCGTAGCTCTGCGCCAAGGCTTCCTTCCTTAACCGCTCGGCTACTTCTCAGATACTTGTAATCTCATTTTCTCCCATAACGTAAGAGTCCATGTATCGCATATAACTGGTATGTCCACCGCTGTAGTCTCGAGGTACGTGCTGCCTTGTCTCGCAGCGGTTCCGGGTTCGATCTCCGGTCGGGGCAGTTTTTCTGGGTGAGGTTTTTATCGCGGTTTTTCCTCACCTGTAAAACAAATGTCAAGAAAACTTTAAGGCCCGAACGGTCCCCAAAATCATGGCCATCATTATTATCCTTATCATTATCATCATCATCATCATCATCCTTCACCGGTGTGGAAAGCAACGGGAAGCTACCACACCTACAATTCCCTAGTAAAGCTGCAAGCATAGCATGAAAATACTATGATTGCAGTGAAGGACCTGCCTTCGGGCAGAATTACTATGGATGGATGGATAACTGGTAGAATAGCCGTATTATTAAAGAAAAATGTAAACGCCATCAGTCTTATAAGAGATTCTGTGTTTTGCAACAAACGGCTATGAAACCACATCTTCATAAATGCTAATCTCAAATGTTCATCATACAGCAAAGCATCAAATGTCCTCGCTCTTAGATTGTTGATGCATAACTGTCAAACAAGGGAAATACCTTGCAATATCCAGTATTGTTAGCTTGGCGCTGCAATAAATAGTGAAGGTTGACTTAAAATTTAAACGTATTTTTTCTTAAACTTATATAATCACGCATAGCCGGTTGATGCATATCTATAATTGTGTCTTACAATCATCTATAATTTGAATGTTATAAGTAATGCATTTAGTGAACGTCATTACAAAAAATATGTCTTTAAGCAATAAATCACGATCCGATAAAAAACACAAACTGACGCAATACTTTTTGCAGATGATTAAGCTCTTTTAGTAATTAATGAAGATTATCTTCGATGTCCAGTACATAATTTAAACATAACATGCGTTTTCTTTTTATTTTCATAGGGACAAATGTCATATTCAAGACATAACCAAATTTATTATAGATAGATGAAAATATTGGAAGGGTCATATAGAAAGAATGGAAGAAAACCGGCTTGCAAAAAGAGGTAAAGAAGATATACCAATGAACGGGAGAAGAACAAGAGGAAGACCAGCCAAGAGATGGATAGACAGTGAATGCACATCCAATACGTCTTCCTCCGAGGAGTGATTTTGGAAAAAAAAACTGGATTAAAATCCTACAAATTAAGTTTAAGAAGAAGAAGAAGAAGAGAAGTAAATATCGATCAAATTAAATGGCACAAAGAGTGGGGTCCGTGTAAGCCAGCGGTTACCAGGCTTTGTCGACTCGCGAACCACTTCCACAACGATCTGAGTTGGGTGAACCACTGACTTTTAAATAAATATACACACGATAGACATGCACAAAAATTAATTCCATCAAAAAGGTTTAATAACCTTAAATTAATAACCCTTAACAGTTAAAACCTAAAGTTACTCTAGTTTACTTACTTACTTACTTACTCACTGGCACTATCGAACCCGTAGGTTCATGACCACGCGGTCATAAACTCTCCATACACCCTATCCTGAGCTAATGATTTCCAATCATTCCCTGTATAATCTACTTCCCTCAAATCATAGTTAATATTATTCTCCCACCTCATTCCAGGTCTACCAACTGGGCGTTTCCCTCTGGCTTTCCTACAAGAAGCTTCCATGCAAGTCTTTCATTCCCCACACGTGCAACATGTCCTGCCCATCGCAGTCTACGAGACTTAACTGTTCTTATTACATCTGCCTTCCTATAAAGACCGTGTAGTTCATTGTTATGTATTCTTCTCCATTCACCTGTGTGTTCAAATCTCTTTGGTCCAAAAATTTTTGCTAAGTACTTTATTCTCAAATACTTGTAATCTCCTTCCTCCCTTAAAGTAAGAGTCCATGTTTCGCATCCATATAATATAACTGGTAGAATAATAGTTTTATATATTTTCAGTTTAACATTTTTTGAAAGGAGTTGGGACATCAAGAGTCTCTGCAATGCATAATAGCACGCATTTCCTGAATTTAAACATAACATGCGTTTTTCTTTTATTTTCATCAGTAAGTAAACATCGATAAAATTAAATGGCACAAAGAGTAGGGTGCGTGTAAGCCAGCGGTTTCGCGAACCCCTAATACAATGATCTGAGTTTGGTGAACCACTGACTTTTAAATAAATATAAACATGATAGACGTGCATAAAAATTAATTCCATGAACAAGGTTTAATAACCTTAAATTAACTTAACCCTTAACGGTTAAAACCTAAAGTTACTCTAGTTACGCCTTAAAAGTTACACAACGTGCAGGCCTAGTTGTAGAGAAATCAAACGCATTCCTAACGTTGTTACATAACTGTAAATCAGGCATTCGCGGTAAATATTAATTTATTGTGGAAATAATGTGATAAATTCCCGATGTTACACATGTGTGATAAAGGGCATTATAGGATTAAATTAATTTCACAATAATAATAATAATAATAATAATAATAATAATAATAATTTAATACACAAGTGATCTTCTTGGTGATATAATATTAAAATATATATGTAGTCAATATGCCCATTTCACCAATTAATGTTTTAAAATGGTCAACAAGTTTCTACAGCCAAGCTGTCATTCTCAAGACCAGATATTGACTGATATCTGGTCTTGAGAATGACAGCTTGGCTGTAGAAATTGTTGACCATTTTAAAACATTAATTGGTGAAATGGGCATATTGACTACATATATATTTTAATAATAATAATAATAATAATAATCTTCTTCTAAGCCCATGTTTCCCTTAACAGAGATTTTGAGCAGCATGAGGGGAAAAAAGATTGCAGGTTGGGCATTGGAATGACAGATGTGGAGGAAAATGACAGTAGATTAATTGAAACTTTGTGAACTTGCTATATAAATAAACGAAATAAAATGTTTTGTACGCGTACTATTATGCATTGCAGAGACTCTTGACGTCCCAACTCCTTTCAAAAAACGTTAAACTGAAAATATATAAAACTATTTTTCTACCAGTTATATTATATGGATGCGAAACATGGACTCTTACTTTAGAGAGGAAAGGAGATTACGAGTATTTGAGATTAAAGTTCTTGGGAATATGTTTGGACAAAGGAGAGATGAACAGACAGGTGAATGGAGAAGACTTACATAACAATGAACTATATGGTCTTCGTAAGAAGCCAGATATAATAAGAACAGTTAAGTCTCGTAGACTGCGATGGGCAGGACATGTGGCACGAATGGGGAATGAAAGATGTGCATGGAAGCATCTTGTAGGAAAGCCAGAGGGAAAACGCCCAGTTGGTAGACCAAGAATGAGGTGGTAGAATAATATTAACTGTTTTGAAGGAGGTAAATTATACAGGGAGTGATTGAAAAACATTGGCTCAGGATAAGGATGTGCAGAGAGCTTGTGTCCGCTCGACAATAAACCTACGGGTTGGGTTGGATAGAGCCAGTGAGTGAGTGAGTAAGTGCGAATAAAACGTTTTGTACACTCCTGTGTTTGGACATAGCGTTGTGGACATAATATGTCCTACCTTGGCCTAAATCTCTAAGAATAAACATAACAGATATGTCTTATAAACTTTAACAGATATAAGCCTGTAGTTTAAAACAAAAACAATGTATTGGAAATCATGTGTGTGTCTTGTATCGTTTATCTGACGAGTGGCATTGAAGTCTTGTGCGAATAATCTGAGGATATCAGTGTGACCTTGAAACAAAGTATTTTCTATCTAGGTGAGTGTCGATCGTTTTAAATTCGATGACTTTTATCATTTTACATTAATTTTAATGTTTTATTGAACCGACAATTTGCTATTATATTTTTTTTTTATCAATCCGGCTTTCTTCTGCTGAAGTTTATGAGTAAGTTTTTTACTAGTAGAGGTTACCAGCCTCTAGCCAAACCCCTCTTAATTATGATAATGATAAAACTAATAAAATAGCAAAATTCCAGGGAATATGTGGTACGATAAAAGATCACTAAATAACAAAACAACAAGAGAGACCCAATTTTATAAAATGTTGGCAGTACCGGTACTGCTCTATGGTTCAGAAGCCTGAGTATATAAAAAAACAAGATCTAAGTAGGATAACGGCGGCAGAAATGAAATTTTTGAGATCTGTTAAAGGGTGCACTAAGGAAGACAGAATCAAGCACACAGAAATAAGACAGGAACTTGAAATATTTGCAATAACTGATAAAATGGATACATATAGACAAAACTGGAAGCAACACATAGACAGAATGAATGAAGATAGATATCCAAAACAAATAACAAAATACAAACCTAAAGGCACCCGAGATGTGGGCAGACCTAGAAACAGATGGGCTGAAGTCGGAACGGGTCAACAGACCTAATCCATGAATGCAGATGGTGATGATGATGATTTTTTTTACTATTTATCTCTTATAATTTTGCCTCTCCCTGTTCGTAATAAGAGATATCTCCGCAAATTACTTCTTTGAAAGAGTATCGATTCAACAATGTACGATCGATGCGGTATAGCAAGAATGCCAAAATAAAATAACTTCAAAAATTACCACAAATAAACATGTTAGTTCTGTTGCTCTAATAAAATTATTAAATGTTGTATAATGAATCTGCATTATTGTTAATAGTTATTTCTCATACAATCATCTGTTATTGGTTTTTCCCAAGCCCAAAGACATTGAATTAGTAAAGATATGATATTTATAACTATACAGCCGGCATAGAAATCGCCGGAAGTAAGATCGGAATACATAACCTCACATTTGGTAAATATTAAACATTACAATTATTTTTAACTTCTGATTTTGTATTATTCGCAAAATAGTCACTCCAAATCCAACGCGAGGTTGAGTTTTTCATTAGACAAAATCACTCACAACTTTCTCCGTCGTGATTTTTTTCAGAAAAACACAACCTATTGTTAGATTACTGTTGATAAATTACATATGCAGATATTCACCTTAAAACTAAATATATGATCACACATTGGAATATGTTGTGTATTGTAAATGGGCAGTTAATGACAAATTAGGAAAATTTTAAATAAATGACTGAATTCAAATGCCTTGGAACAATAATTACTAAGCAGACTTACTCCTTATATTGATGACATTCTAGGAAATAATCAATATGGATTTAGAAGAAACCGATCTACAACAGATCAGATTTTTAGTGTAAGACAGATTTTAGAAAATAAATTGGAATATAATGGTACAGTACATCAACTATACTTCTTCTCCTTCTTTTTCTTCTTTCGTTACGGTTTAGGCTTATTTACTAGCCTCTTCGGGCTCCAAATTGCTGCTGTTTACATCTTTTCTTTGGTCTTCCCAGACTTCTTCTTCCTCGTGTGAATAGCTGTATGCTGCTTTGGTATTCCTATTCTCAGTCATCCTTGCCAAGTGTTCTTTCCAGTTTGTTCTGTATTTCACTATTGTTGTGTTTATTCCTCTAATTTTAGTTGTCTTATTTCTGTGGGTTGTGTTTTTTGTCTGTTCTCTGATATCCTGCTATTGGCCTGAGGAATTTCATTCAGCAGCTTGTATCCTGGCAGACTGTTGTGTTGTCACTGTCCATGTTTCGTATCCATAAGTAGTAGTAGGACTTTATTAGACAAAAAGTAAGATATTTACAATATTATTTACAAATATGGGTCGCACGGGCAGTAAGCCGTACGTGCTGTTGACAGTCTGCTACAATAAAGTAATAATTGATAATAGTATAAAGAAAAAAAACAATAGCATTACATTTACATACAGAAAACACAATAATATTACAATACATAATAATACACTAGCATTATACACTAATTAAGATCGTCAGCATCCATAAGTATAATAGGCACTGCCATTGTTCTTGTATAATTTTATTATAGAGTCTTTCCTTGCCTTTATTTTTCAAAGTTATTTTTAATGTTCCTGTTATATAATTAAACAACTGTACGTAATTATATTTGAAAAGAAAAATATACGCCTAGACTGGGGTTTGAACCCAGGACCTTTGACTTTCTATGTCAATGCTCTTCCATCTGAGCATTGACATAGAAAGTCAAAGGTCCTGGGTTCAAACCCCAGTCTAGGCGTATATTTTTCTTTTCATATATAATTTGTCCATCATTAAGGTGTTTAAAAACCAATAATATTAACATTAAAACTGTACGTAACTTCAAAAAGACATATGTTTCAATTAAGAGGGAGAAGTTATATAGTATCCTGCTGGAGTTCGGAATTCCTAAAAAGTTAGTTAGACTTATACGAATGGTGTCTAAATGGCACAAAGAATAGGGCGCGTGTAGGCAAACAGTGTTTGCGGATAATTTTGAAATTCACAATGGGTTGAAGCAAAAGAGTTGCACTATCTCTCCTACTATTTAATTTTGTACTAGAACATGCCATTAAATCTTTAGAGGATGAGGAAGGCTCACAACTCAATGGTAATAATAAGCTGTTAGTTGTATACTGACTATTTAACTCATGACGCAAATGGTAGTCAATGACCAATCACGTTTCAATGAATGCTGTTTTACACCAATGACTTCGTGAGTCGTGAATTTATCGAAAATTTGGAAATCACTCGTGGCATTACTTATGATGATTTAGTACTATTGGCCGATAACGAAGAGATACTAAAGGCCAATAAGCAAACACTATTGAGTAACACTAAGAAATTGAGACTGGAAGTAAACGTCAATAAAACTCCAGTAAATATATCTTCACACATGAGAATGCGTTGTTTATAATGGAAATGGACAGTTAATGACGAATGAGGAAAAATTTAAAGGAGGGGCTGAATTCAAATACCTGGGAACAATAACTATATATTTATTACATACAACTTTCCTCATTAGAGGATTGCCTCAAGGGCAAAGTGATACAGACAATTAATTTTTTGAATTTATGAAATGCATTTTGTAAATACATTAAAAATTTCAAATTGTAGGCCTAATTGAAGTATACATACCACAAAGTAGAAATTTTGTAAAGATGGTTTCTTAAAATTGAAATTGATCCTCTAATGGCAGCGATGGCAATTTTAGAAAGAAACACCCTGTCCAAATCTAAGGAATTCCAAAATTTGGCTAGGAATCCTGGTATAGCACCTCTTGCCCCGATCATCAATCCTGTGACAGTTATACTATCTAGTTGGTATTTATCATAAGTAATGCCACGAGTGATTTCCAAATTATCGATAATTCACGACTCGCGAAGTGAGGAGTGAATTTATCTAGAGAATTTGGAAATCAAGAGTGGCATTTGTTAGGACTATATAAACGAATAAAATTAAGTTTTTTACTAAAAAATAATTATTTGATATAGTTACCGGTGTTGTTTTAAAATATTTATATAGTTTAATATAAACGGCGATGTTTGAAAACAAATTAGAAATGTGAGGTTATGTATATTCACTGCAACTCGTTCATATTATTTATTGCCAAATAGAAACCTAATATTGTAAGAATGCGCTCTAGTGAAGAAATAATGAAACACATCAAACTATTTTAATCAACATTATAGGTTAATCATTTATATTTTGAATAAACGAACTCAGTAAAATCACGGAATCTATTCATTATTTGCTATATTCAATGTATTTGTTGGAGAAAAATAATGGTCTAACCTGTTCAGAATATTAAAAAAGGAGGAGCTTTCTTTATCACAAAAGCAGGAGCTGATAAAGAGAAATCGATAAAGAGCGAGGTGAAACACGACTGTCATTGGTGTAAAACAGAATTCATTGAAACGTGATTGGTCATTGAATAGCATTTGTGGCGTGAGTTAAATTGTCTTTGTAATAGTCAATTGTTGGCTCATATATGGCTTTCTTTTCAGAGTCAACTTCCTCAGGTTGGCCACTATGAGTCTGAAAACGAATTGTGGGGTCTAATATCATACCAATTTTAGAAGATGGTGTAAATGCAATAATATCTATTCGTCTGTTACTCTCATTAGTGGCCACACCACGAACTTCCTCGTAAACTGTGTACCCAAAATCTCGCAAGGCTTCTGCATCAATATTTCGAATTGTGCGTTGCCGAATGTTTCTCAGTGATTTCTCCAACAAATATAACGGTTGGCCTAGGATAGAGATGTATGGATAGCTTATGGGATTGTGAGTTTCAAAGAAGATCTCTGTGTTGGTTAGTCATCATCTTCATTCATGGATTAGGTTCTGTTGACCTGTTCCGACTTCAGCCCATCTCTTTCTAGGTCTGCCAACATCTCGGGTGCCTTCAGGTTTGTATTTTGTTATTTGTTTTGGATATCTATCTTCATTCATTCTGTCTATGTGTTGCTTCCATTTTTTGTCTATATGTATCCATTTTATCAGTTATTGCAAATATTTCATGTTCCTGTCTTATTTCTGTGTTCTTGATTCTGTCTTCCTTAGTGCACCCTTTAACAGATCTCAAAAATTTCATTTCTGCCGCCGTTATCCTACTTAGGTCTTGTTTTTATATGTCTTCTGAACCATAGAGCAGTACCGGACATGCCAACATTTTATTAAATTTCAGTTGGGTCTCTCTGTTGTTTGTTATTTAGTGATCGTTTTTATCGTACCACATATTCCCTGGAATTTTGCTATTTTATTATTTATATCATTATCATAATTAAATGAAATGTCACATCCTAGATAATTGAGATGGTTCACCTGTTCTATGATTTTGTTTCCTATTACTATTTTGGATCTGATTGATTTTTCCCTTGGAATGCCATTACCTTAGTTTTTTTCTATGGATATTTTGAGATTATATTGTTCAATATATTATGTAGTTTAAAAATTTCCTCTGAAGTTCGTCTTCTGTATTTCTGTATTATTGCCTGTTACCATTCCGGTCAACAGCGCCTATAATAAGTTTTCAAGTAGTGTGTTTTATCTAATTTATTCCTTTATTTGTTTCTTCGTTTCCATTTTTTTATTAATATCATTGATGTATAATGTTTGGTTAGTAAAGTACGTAATTACATTTTCCTGGAGACGGTAGGTGTAATCTCCTTTACATGATGATACAATATTATTTTCCAGAGATCTGAGGTGTCAACCTGTCAGTCTGTGGAACATGTTCTCAGTATGTTATGTTTTGCTATGTATGACCTAATTAACTGACATCAGATAATGTTCAATTCCAAATAAAGTTACCTCGATGTTGGTAAATCTCAGAGAGTTGATGTCGCATCGTGAATATTGTTTTCAAATACATTTGTATCAAATTAACCAATAATTATCTTATCTAACATCGCTGCTTGTTTGGTATTTCCTTTCAGTTCGTAAATCAAATCTCTTCGACATTCCAACATTGTACATTTATTTGTAATTGTTCTGTCAGATTTTATTTCCACGATCGTACATCAAGCAAAATTCTTTATTCTTGCATAACCAGCATATGTTGGTAAAAGCAAAAATATTAGATTTCCGTGATATATAATCATTCCTCTTCTTCTTCTTCTTCACTTCACGGGCTAGGCAAATTGCCTGTTCTGCCTCACAGTTGTTCTGTCCATCTTTTCACTGGCCTTCCTACATTCCTTGAACCTATTGGCTTGTAGTTGAATGCTGCTCTTGGTAGTCTTGTTACATTCATTCTTTCCACATGTGTAAAGCATTTCTCTCTATATTCTTCTCCTGATTTTTCTCATCCAATTGATATATATATTTAACTCTGTTCTTATACCTTCATTCCCTTATCCGATCCAATCTTGTGCAGCCTTTTGTTCTTCTAAGGAAGTTCATTTCTGCGCTTTCTATTCTACTTTGCAATTTTTTGGTTATTACCCAAGTTTCGCTCCCGTAAAGTAATGCAGGAACTGCCAATGTTTTATAAAACTTCAGTTTAATATCTTTTCTTGTTATGTATAGTTATAACCATTCCATTCCATTCCATTAAATTAACTTGGTTTAACCTCTCTCCTTATAGGAGTAACACAAGGCTACCCTCCATCGCCACTTGTATTTATTCCGTACTAGCTAATACCCGGCGTGCGCTTCTACGCCTAAAGAAATGCAGAGTAATGTGTTTTATATAAAGTGAAGTGATGCCACTACAGGCCTCAGGAGGCCCTTGGGGTAGGAGGACGTTAAGGCTCCCACTTTTTCTAGACAATCAGCACTTGATGTCAGCCGGGTTGTCAGCCTTGCGTGACGGCTGCCGTTACCACAGAACAAGCGTCTGGTAGTCATTTCCGTTATAGGTCGAGTCGACACCCAGGACCATTTTTATGTTTAATTGAAAAAATAAATAAAAAATAATTATAAATTTATAAACTACCAACTAACTAACTAACTCACTGGCACTATCGAACCCGTAGGTTCATGGCCAGGCGGACATCCCTATCCTGAGCCAATGTTTTCCAATCATTCCCTGTATAATCTACTTCCCTCAAATAATAGTTGATGTTATTCTCCCACCTCATTCTTGGTCAACCAACTGGGCGTTTGCCCTCTGATTTTCCTACAAGAAGCTTATAAATGTATATCGTTATTATTTTTAGATACCCCGTGCTGATTACCCGCACGTTTTCCCCGGAATCTCTTATCCCGTTCTTCTTGGCAAAAATGAGCTGTAAGGCGAAAATTAATGCATTTTTTATGTATAAGTGAATAAGTGGAAGGAAAAATGTATATCATAAACTACTATTTTAGATATCCCGTACTGATTACCCGGTGTTACCCCAGGAATTTACTTATCCCGATTTTCTTGGCATAAATGAGTGACTGAAAGACGAAATTGTATGTGTTTTTATGTTTAAATTGAACAAGTTGAAGGAAAAAATTATCAACATCATAGTCCATTCATGAAATTAGGCCATTTGTTGACCTTTTTCGGTCTCAGGAGGAAACATTTATATCGTAATTATTTTAAGATTACCTTGTGCTGATTAGCCGGTGTTGCCCGGGAAATCTACTTATCCCGATCTACTTTGCATAAATGAGCTGAAAGACGAAAATAAATGTGTTTTTTTATGTTTAGTTGAATATGTAAAAGAAAAATAATTATAAATTTATATTGTGATTATTTTTGGATACCTCGTGCTGATTACCCGTGTTTGCCCGGGAATCTACTTATCCCGATCTTCTTACCATAAATGACCCGAAAGACAAAATTCGTTATTTTGAGTTATCCGTGAAAGAATTCCCGCCGTGCGTTGCTACGCTTGCCCGGGAATCTACTTTTTCCTATCTTCTTGGCATCAATGAAAGACAAAAATTGTTATTGTGAGTTATCCGTAAAAGATAAACATATGCTGTCGGGAACTATTTTGTAGAAGTATTTGAGATATTCAATTCTGTGTACATTAATTGTATGTATTTGTTATGGTTTAGGCAGCTAAGCGATTTAAGCGTCCAGAAAGCTACTTTCACATTTTTCACTACAAAGGGTGATTCTTAAGGGTGTAGGAGTTGAGTGGGGCACGCCGTAGCGTAGTGGTTAAGGCACTGAGCTACAAGCCGGAGGGTCGAGGGTTCAAGTCCCGTTGGGGTCAAGATTTTTAAACTGACCCAAACCCTCTGGCGGCACTATGGCCCTGGGGTCGACTCAGCCTCTAACGGAAATGAGTACCAGACGCTTGTTCTGGGGGTAAAGGCGGCCGTCACGCAGGGCTGACATAACCCGGCTGACATAAAGTGCCGATTGTCTAGAAAAAGTGGGAGCCCTAACCTCCTACTACCCCATGGGCCTCCGGGTCTGTTGTGGGATCACTTTACTTTACTTTGTAGGAATTGAGTATCACGACTCTTTTATAACCTATGTGTATCCCGGGAATCTCCTGAAATTTTGCAAAAAGCCCCATCATAATCGGATGAACGGTATGGCAACGCATAAAATACAAACAAGCAAACAAACAAACAAACAAACTATGATCTTGAAGCAGATTTCCGGGCTGTTGACCGTGGCTTGTGGCTTGAAGTTCCCCCGACGTTTTGCCAGAGACTGCGTTCGGCATCCTCAAGGGTTGTCTTGAGACAACCATGGGAATAATAAATTCACTAGCCCAGTTGGATACCAGAGTACGGTTATACAAAACCTTGGCAAGACCTGCACTTTGCTACGGCAGTGAGGCATGGACTTTGAGGAGAGCAGGATAACTTCTAGTGAAATGAGATATACAGCAGGGTACACCAAGTGGAATTACAAACACAGTGATGATGTCTTGAAGGAACTATGTTTAGAATCAGTCATTAAGTACAAACAAGAATGTCGAAACTGGATGAATCGTTTGCGACAAATGAATTCTGATAGATTCCCAAAGTCATGTTTGTTTTTGTCCAGCAGGAAAGAGATGTTTGGATCGTCCGAGTAAACACTGGATACAAGATTCATCAGTGAGATCCTAACAGGCCTATAGCCTAAGACTTGGATGGACGAATAAGAATATTATAGTTATATTAAAATTAAGAAGTCAGCTTATTTCAAATAATAAGACATATTTTATGTAACTAGTCTGTTGGCTACTCCGGCGTTGGATTATAGCAGACTTTAAGGAATACAGCGACTGCAGTGTTCCAAGCGGCGACAGAAAAAAACTATTGCTGATCAAGTGATTCCATAATATCGGCGCGGGAGCCAACCTCCGCGTCGTAGTACAGTTCTCTCACATAGGTGGCACTGAGATCAGCAATATTCGTAAATAGAGTTAGTGATAGATTATAATAAATAATACATACATATTGAATAATAATTTACCATTATCATCTTGCTCTTCATATCTTGTTTTAATAGAGCCGAGTAAATCATTTAATTTGTTTATAATAGCATTTATTACAACGTAATTTTCAAGTAACAGTTCCTGCTGTTCTTGGCAGTTGCCATCTTTGTATATCATGTACTTACATACAAATAGTATTTTGGATGGAAAATATTTGAGGTCTATATAATAAATTTTTGGATTCGATTTTTTTGGTTTTTACCATAAAATCGATATTGAGGAGGCTTAGAATAGCAAGGGCAGTATATGCAAAAGATTAGTTTTGACAAAAATGTGTTTTAAAGTTTCTTGAACACATTTCTCTATATCGCATGACGTATCATATCCGCCAATGTGCACCAAGCTTTTGTGTGCACGAGGGTCTCTTCCGTGCGTATTTTAGATTAGGCCTATGTCTGGGTTCTATCGGTGGTGAAGGACAAGGAATTCGGTGATCAGTAGCAATTAATTGTGTAGCTAATTAAGAGTACGTATTATGTTAACCTCATATGAACAACACAATATTCACCAATGAATTAATAATATCTTGTAGACTTAATAATATCTTGTAGACTACTAGAGCAAATCTAGACTTCCCTAGAATATACTTAAGTTGATTCACACTTTCAGGAAATAATATTGGAGTAACTGGCTCCTCTGAATAACTCGTAATATGACTAAACTAGCCCACTCTGTTTTCGTAAGGGAGTCTACTGGCCCTACTAGCTGATCGTATGAGAACAACTGGCCCCTCTGAAATACCCTTATAATATGATAAAATAGCCCACTCTGTTTTCGTAAGGGAGCTACTGGCCCCACTCTGTGATCGTATGAGAGCAACTGGCTCCTCTGAATACTCGTAATATGATAAACTAGCCCACTCTGTTTTCGTAAGGGAGCTACTGGCCCCACTCTGTGATCGTATGAGAGCAACTGGCTCCACTGAATACTCGTAATATGATAAACTAGCCCACTCTGTTTTCGTAAGGGAGCTACTGTCCCCACTTTGTGATCGTGTGAGAGCCAAACTGGCTCCTCTGAATGCTCGTAATATGATAAACTAGCCCACTCTGTGTTTCGTAAGGGAGCGACGTGGACCAAAACTTGTGATCGTATGAGAGCAACTAGCTACTCTTGAATACTCGTAATATGATAAACTAGCCCACTCTGTTTTCATAAGGGAGCTACTGGCCCCAATCTGTGATCGCCATGAGAGCAAATGGCCTCCTCTGAATACTCGTAATATGATAAAACAGCCCATCTCTGTTTTCGTAAGGGAGCTACTGTCCCCACTTTGTGATCGTATGAGAGCAACTGGCTCCTCAGAATGCTCGTAATATGATTAAACTAGCCCACTCTGTTTTCGTAAGGGAGCTACTGTCACCCACAGTTATCTTTGTGATCGTGTGAGAAGTAACGGGCTCATCTGAATACTCGTAATATGATAAACATAGCCCACTCTGTTTTCGTAAGGGAGCTACTGTCCCCACTTTGTGATCGTGTGAGAGTAACTGGCTCCTCTGAATACTCGTAATATGATAAACTACGCCCACTCTTTCGTAAGGGAGCTACTGTCCCCACTTGGTGATCGGGTGAGAGCAAATGGCTCCTCCGAATGCTCGTAATATGATAAACTAGCCCACTCTGTTTTCGTAAGGGAGCTACTGTCCCCCACTTTGGTGATCGTGTGAGAGCAACTGGCTCCTCTGAATGCTCGTAATATGATAAACTAGCCCACTCTGCTCTCATAAGGGAGCTACTGTCCCCCACTCTGTGGACACTATCACACCGTCTGGATCCTGAGAATACAACTAGGCTCCTAAAATAGCCCACTCTGTAATATGATAAACTAGCCCACTCTGTTTTAGTAAGGGAGATACGGTCCCCACTTTGTGATCGTGTGAGAGCAACTGGATCCTCTGAATACTCGTAATATGATAAACTAGCCCACTCTGTTTTCGTAAGGAGCTCTGTCCTCCACGTTTGTGGATCGTTTGAGCAACTGGCTCCTCTGAATGCTCGTAAATGCTAAACTGCCCACTCGGTTTTTTTCGTAAGGGAGCTACTGTCCCCCACTTTGTGATCGTGTGAGAGCAACGGCTCCTCTGAGGCTCGTAATATGATAAACAGCCCACTCTGCTTTCAAAGGTAGCTAACTGTCCCCCACTCTGTATCGTATGAGAAGAACTGGCTCCTCTGATACTCGTAATATGATTAACCTAGCCCACTCTTTTTATTGATAAACTAGCCCCCTCTGTTTCGTAAGGACTACTGTCCCCCACTTTGTTATCCGTCGTGAGAGCACTGGCTCCTCTGAATGCTCGTAAATATATCCACTAGCCCACTCTGTTTTCTTCGTAAGGAGCTACGGTCCCCTCACTTTGGGAATCGTGTGAGAGTAACTGGCTCCTCTGAATACTCGTAATAATGATAAACTAGCCACTCTTGTTTTTCGTAAGGGAGCTACTGTCCCACTTTGTGGATCGTGTGCGAGTCACTGGCTCCGCTGAATGCTCGTAATATTGATAAACTAGCCCACTCTGTTTTCGTAGGGATCTACTACTGTCCCCACTTTGTGATCGTGGAAGAGCAACTGGCTCCTCTGAATGGCCTCTGTAATATGATAAAACTGCCACTCTGCTTTCATAAGGGGCTACTGCCTCCATCTGTGATCGTATGAGAGCAACTCGGCTCCTCTGAATACTCGTAATATGATAACTAGCCACTCTGTTTTCGTAAGGAGCTACTGGTCCCCACTTTGGATCGTGTGAAGCAACTGCCTCCTCTAATGCTCGTAATATGATAACTAGCCCACTCTGTTTTCGTAAGGGAGGCTGCTGTCCCACTTTGTGATCCGTGTGAAGTAACTGACGGCTCCTCTGAATACTCGTAATATGATAAACTAGCCCACTCTTTCGTAAGGGAGCGTACTGTCCCCACTTTGATCGTGTGAGAGCAAGTGGCTCTCTGAATGCCCCGTAATATGATAAGCTAGCCCCCTCTATTTTCGAATGGCGCTACGGGCCACACTCCGTGAATCGTATAGAGCAACTGGCTCTCTGGAATGCTCGTATAGATAACTAAAAAACTAGCCCACTCGGTTTTCATAAGGGAGCTACTGGCCACACTCTGTGATCGTATGAGAGCAACTGCCTCCTCTGAATACGCAGATATGATAAACTAAAACTACCACTCTCACTCTGTTTTTCATAAGGGGCTACGTCCCCCTCTGTGATCGTAATAGAGCAACTGGCTCCTCTGAATACTTCGGAATATATAACTACCCACTCTGTTTGTCGTAAGGGATCTACTGTCCCCGAGCACTTTGTGGATCGCGTGAGAGCAACTGCTCCTCTGAATGCTCGTAATAATGAAAACCTAGCCCACTTGTTTTCGTACAGGGAGCTACTGGCCCACACTCTGTGATCGTATGAGAGCACGGCTCCTCTCTGTATAATTTACTCCATATGGGAGCTACTGGCCACACGGGGTAACAATAAAGCTCCTCCTTTTTCATATTCTGACATACAAAGCGTTATTTTTCATTTGACTGCCTCTCCAACAATACTTTTTGATGAATATCTCAAATAATTGAACAGATTCCTTCGAACTAACACATGTGATAATTTGTGTTTTTAAATAATGATTTTACTGAGTTCTTTACTTACTAAAAATTAATTAGTAACCTATAACGCGGTTATATTATCGGTTTGATGTGGTTCAATTTTTGCCCACTAAAGTCCATTGTTCCAATGTTGGCGATCTTATTGGTCCTATAAATATAGGATCAAGTTGCTGTGATGACAAATAAAACATACCGAAACACTTTCTCATTTGATCTTGTAGAAGTTTTCCGTGCTTTTGGTCGTGGTCTTGAGGGCTTTATTTCCCGACGTTCGCCAGAACGGCGTCCAGCATCCTCAATTTTTCTTGAACTGCTGGCAAATTTTGCAAACCTATCTATGCTTGGGAATTGCTTGAAATGGCGACTACAGCAAACACAGTGGTGCTGAATGCGTCACAGTCCTTTCTTTTGGATATTCTAGGCCATCCGCAGGTTTCCAAGACTTTCGCTTTTGCCCCGCTAAATTTGTATTAATGGACCGAAAGAGTTTTAAAATAATGTGTGTAAAAAATTAGGGCAAGGCAATTACTGATTTTGCATATGTTCTTAGGAATGTTGAAAACATGGCTTGCATATATGGAAATTTGCGGCATTTAAAACGGATTAAATAAAAGCAATCGTTAGGGCATTTTTTTTGCATTTTCTTAACTTTTAGGTATAGGTCATTTTTTGCATAATTTTTTAGGTCATTTTGAGGCATTTTTTTATTTACAAGTTTTCCTGAAGGCGTGACATTATTTTTGATTTAAAGATTTTTTATTATAATTCGTATTTTTCCTTGTCATACAATTTCTTGGATTAAGTAGTTTGTTTGCTAACTACTACCCCTATTTTTCAAGGATGTGAATAATAACTTTCCCCTTCTAGGAATTTTGAACATTTCTTAGAGCGTTATGCTGAGCTCTAAGCTTCTAACCTTAGTCTGATGGTAACTGCATTCCAAATTGCTGTAAAAGTGCACAAATTGTTGTAAATTGCACGGAATTGAAAGGATTTTCGCAAAAAAAAGTACTGTTAGTTTTTTTTAAATGCTTTTCCTTTAATATTTTGAGGTTAGTTAATTGTATGTAATTCAATCAAGTGATACTTAATCAATAATAATATAGTTATTGGTATTCTTAACTTTATATTCGCATTTTGTATTGTATGGTCATTTTGTGTATTTTTTAGGTCATAATACAATTTTATTTTTGCATTTTTACAATTTATAGGTCTAAATGCCGTGCCCTAGTAATAAGTGTGTATAACCATGACAGGAGATGTAATTTGGTGTTGTTTCGGATAGCAAGCAGCGATTTTAATCGTGTCGATGGATATATGATTAAAGTATATTGTTCAGAAATGTAGTTTGCTGTAACCGTTAAGTGTTTGGAGTGTGGTAAGGGTTCATGGTGTCTGGATCCTTCAATTTGTTCCGAAATTAATCCTCTTTGCATAATCACAACCTCTCCGGGCCGATTTTTGTTGAAAATGGGGAACTAGTTGATATTTACATGGTGGTGCAAAGTAGCCACTCTAGAATCATCTCCACTAGGGAAACCACAAAAAAACCTTACAGAGTGGGTGGCAATTTGTCGATACCTCCCATTTATATACATTTCCTTCCCGCGTGTATTCTCTGCGCGGTCCGTTTCAACTTCGTAAATTATATCTACCTTCTGGTTAGTTAGCATTAGGGCACAATATAACCATCAAGTATAAAAATGAAATTAATACAGAGAAATCAAAGATGGCTTCCATGGAAAATACCCTGTACGTACCAAAATTTGTATAGTTTCAAAATACCTATAGTGGACATACATTACATATTGGATGAAGTTGACACATCAAATAACATTATTAATTTAATAAACCTGTGGAAATAAATCTCCCAACGAGTCCGAGAGACATACTAGAGTACGGTTATACAACCCTTAGTGAAGACCTGAACTTTGGTGACCGCAGTGAAGAAAGGAGAGGAGATCAAGATAACTTCTAGGTGAAATGAGATATACAGCAGGATAACTTCTAGTGAAAGAGATACCAGCAGGATAACTTCTAGTGAAATGAGATATACGCAGATAACTTCTAGTGAAATGAGATATACGCAGGATAAACTTCTAGTGAAATGAGATATACAGCAGGATACCTCTAGTGAAATGAGATATACAGCAGGATACTTCTAGTGAAATGAGATAGGAACTAGGTTTAAGAAACAATCATTAAGTGCATACACATAATACCAAGACAACTGGATGAATCATTTGCGACGATGAGTTCAGATAGATTCCCAAAGCAGGGCTTCATTATTTCTCCAGAGGAAAGAGTTACTTTGGGTCGATGCATGGGGCAGTATTTTAAAGGCTGGGAGTAAGGTCACCAAATTCACTGTTTTAATTATTGTGAGATTTGTGTTTGTTTGCCATTCCTCATAGCCTAGTCCCTGGTGTGTTCAGGGTGAGCGCTGAGAGTTCCCATCTATATATAGGGTTCGGAAGCAGAATTGCGTGTGAACAGATAATATCGATAATGAAAATAACTTTATTTTTTAATAATGAATGAAGACGCTCTTAAGTACACTCGATCAATTGTGCACCGTTTAATTGGTGTTGACTTCCGAGGCCTAACTGCACGAGACTCTCACTTTAAGCTTAAGAATGATTCATTTACAGGAATTTCTAAGTCCCATGACGTTGGATCCTTTCTCGAGTACCGAACCTATGACATCTCTGGATATAGATCTCTCTCCCTACGAACTGTTGAGTATAAGTCAGTTAATTGTCCCTCATGAGTTTCGTATCGAAGACAGGAACCTCTTTATTCCATATAGGTTGTATACCCTAACTCTGATTTTGATTGGTTTAGAATATTCATCACATGTCTTCTAAGGGCGTAAAAATAATGAATGATATAAGCTCCCACCTCATGTGTAATTGGTATTCTCACCGCTAGGGAGCGTGTTTACCATTAGGGCTTTCCGCGATTGTAAATTATGGAGTTTGAACGTTTTCTCCCAAACGTGATTTTTCAAGCTAGAACCAGCTTAAGGACTTTCAGTCCTAATTTGAGGGGGAGTAAATATTTAATGACTTCTTGTTGACGCCTACATGTCAACCGCTCCTTGGTTTGAGAACTAGTTACCAATACGACATTTTTTAATTTACTTTCAAACTATATTCAGTTCATTCCTTGTTTATTCATTAATCATTTTCTTAATCACAATACTAGATTAGGGCCGTATATTATTAGGTACATGCATGGAAATGCTGGATATAAAGATTTATCAGTGAGATCGTAAACGGCCTATAGTCTAAAGACTTGTATGGGCGAAGAATAAGATATTCTATTAAAGTTAAGAAGGTCAGGTATTTCAAATAATGGGAAGTATTCAATGTAACAGTCTGCTGGTTGCTCTGGCGCGGATTATTGTAGACCTTATGGAATACAGCGACTACAACGTTCCAAGCGGCGCGGTGGCAGGAGAAACTATCACTGACCAAGAGATTCCATGAGCATCGGATCGAGAACCAACCTTCGCGTTTTAGTACAGTTTTCACAAAAAAGATGGAGGGAGGATCGGCAATAATTGCCAATGTTGCTATGGTGGCAATTATAATAAATAAAACATACATGTTATATAATAATTTAACAATACCTCTTATTCTTAATACCTTGTTTTAATAGAGCGAGTAAAGAATTTAATTTCATATAATATTATTTATTGACACGACATTTTAAGCATAGTTCCTGCTGTTCTTCACAGTTTCCAACTTGTACATTATACTTACATTTATATTTTACAGGTTTCCTCAGTAGTTCTAAACATATTTTTAAAAAAATTTTGGATTCGATTTTTTGGTTTGTATCATTAAATCGATATATGTGGATTACTAACAGCGAGAAATTGTATTAATAAAATTATACCGAAATATGTTAATACTTTCACATGGTACCATTCGCCTTCTGGCTTCCCAATACTTCCATGTCATATCGTGATAATTTGAAGAGCTTCGCAAGTTGTTAAACAAACAACACATTAAGACCAAACAGAACTATTCGCACACACATTCATACTAAACATGGCGTATATGATTACGATGGCCAGATGATGTTCGTTCACCGTTTTATCAAAAAGCCTTCTCTCATTAATGATTCGGAAATATGTTTTAAGCTTTCATTTTTCAAAAAAAAAATGGTGTATATGAGAATGGTTCGTCAGGAGCTGAAATGCAAGTAATAATAATAATAATAATAATAATAATAATAATATATAATATAATACTAATAATATAATAATAATAATAATAATAATAATATTATAATATATAATAATAATAATAATAATGAATAATAATTAATAATATAATAATAATAAAAATTAATAATAAAAATAATAATGAAAATAATAATGAAAATAATAATGAAAAGAATAATGAAAATAATAATGAAAATAAAATGAAAATAATAAGGAATAATAATAATGATAATAAGATAATGAATAAAAATAATAAATAATAATAAAAATAAAATAATCTCTACCTTGGCTAAGAAGCTTTTAACAAGAAGAGGAACATTTTATGCGGACTTTTAGAAAAGAGAATTGCGGAAGAGGGTATGAAATGCTTTTGTGTGGTGTAGCATTGTGTGATAACAGAGACTTGGGCGTTACGATAGAATGAGAAAAAGCTACTAGAAGCGTTTGAACACGTGGATATGGAAATGGAAATGGAACGTATAAAATGGACAGACAAAGTAATGAAATAAAGATGTGCTAGACCAGGCATGGGGAGCTTGGGCTCCGAGAGCTCATAACAAATCCGCCCCTCCGATAACCCGTTCCACTCATTTTGTACCTGCCACTGGAGACGCCAGGTTACACAGTGATAAATGACAGTACACAGTGAGAGTCAGTGGCCGTTCAATCCAGCGTAGCGGGCAAATTCTAAACAAACGATATACCATTTTAATACGGACTGGATAAATAATTATTTTTACATTCAGAATGGCACGAAAGTTGTTTGTTTATGTGTTCTACTACCGTCATGGAAACACTATAATATCCCACGACATTTCAGATCTTCATATGCAAATCAAAACGGACAGTCACATATGCAAATCAAAACGGACAGACACCAGGTACGATTAGAAATATATAAAACTATTTGTTCACAGGGACATATTAATGATATATACTTTTAAAACAAATAACAAAATTCACAACCCAAAGGAACCCGAGATGTGGGCAGACCTCGAAAGAGATGGCTGAATTCGGAACGGGTCAACAGACCTAATCCATGAATGCAGATGATGATGATGACTTTTAAAAATACATTAGGTATCATGCATGGAGTTCAAATTCATAGATTACATATAATAGACATAGGGGGACCTTGTATGTTTTTGTTTACACAGGGATGATAGGATGGGATTTTTTAAATAATCTAAAGCAGCAGACATTCCAAAACGATAGCAGACAATCACTTTCAGAGAATTCAGTACGTGCTAGTTAACCGGATTTCAAAATTGATTGCTGAGAAATAATATCAAATCTAAACACCCTCCAGATTAAACGATGACAACCCTTGTCTCTCTACAAGTACTATCAACCTGACATAGATAAATTAGTGTCAGCAGTCTACTACGCGCCCTCCAAACGTTTGCACAGATAAAATACGTACGAATAGAAGGGATTAGTGCGCATGTTTCAGGTTTGTAAGGTTGCATCACCACTGATACTGCATGGCACGCCGAGGATGACAATAACAACAGTCTTGAGTTCAATGAAAGGTGGAATGAGAAAGAAAGTCATACTACCCCTCATTCGGCAGCTCCCCATGCCTGTGTTAGAGTGGGTAAACGGAAGAACAATGATGGACTAGTAAAGAAAGAGAAAATAAATTTTGGGTCGGCCACTGAATAAGAAGAAACTGCCTGCTAACGGATGCCCTAGAAGGAATGGTCAACGGAAAGAAAGTTAGAGGCAGAAAAAGACATTAGATGATGGACACATTAAAATAAATGGGTTTTATGGCGGATACAAAAAAGGAATTCTGAGTTAAGGAAAGAGTGGAGATTGCTGAGTTTACAATGAAGGACCTGCTCTTGGGCAGAACACTGTATATGTATATGCAACTTTAGCTTTATTAACCTTTCTTTTTTATGGTTACATTTACATAGGCCATGGCACGCAGGCCTACAGGTACACGAGCTGTCGGAAGAGGATTTCAACTCTCCATCACACACATTTTTTGGCCACACAATGACATCGAGAGTCTCCCCCACGTAAGTGATCAGCACGGTGCCAGGGCTACCACCGAGACAACACGAACATTTAGACAATCATCATTTACTCATACATTCATATTAATCCGAGCGATTATGGTATGGAATGCTGTGATGACCAGATGATTTTTGGGGAAAAATTTGTGCCATAAAATGCCTGTACTATTTAACTCATGCCCCAAATGGGAGTAAATAACCAATTATGTTCAATGAATGTGTATTACAACCAATGACAGTCGTGTTTCACTTCGATTATTTATCGAATTCTGTTTACCAAAATAAAGAAAGCTCCTGCCTGTTTGATATTCTGAATAGGTCAGATCATTATTTTGCAGTGACTGACTCTCCAACAAATGCATTAAATACAGCAAATAATGAACAGATTTCCTTCGAACTATACAATCACACATTCTCCACTCTTTCCTTAACTCAGCTTTCTTTTTTGTATCTGCATACAAACCATTTATTTCAATATTGTCTATCATCGAATGTATTTTTTCTGCCTCTTAACTTTCTATCCGTTGACCATTCCTTCTAGGGCATCCGTCAGCAGGCAGTTTCTTCTTACACACTGGTTCAATCCAATTTCTTTTCCTCCTCTTTCCGAGTTCCAGTATTTTTTAAATAATGATTTTAATGAGTTGTTTACTGAAAAATAAATTAATAACCTATATTGTTGGTTATAATATACAGTTGGATGTGCTCTAGGGTGCATTCTTACTATATTGCGATCCTATTTGACAAAAAAATAATGTGATCAAGTTGGCAGTGGATACACAAATTAAACATAGCCCCACATTTATGATTTGTTTTCAAACAAATGCCACTCTTTATTTCCAAATCCTGTAAATAATTTCACTCGTTACTCTCCTGATTCGTAAATTTATTTGATTTGGAAATGACTCATGACATTTTACTTACGAAAATTAATGCAGGGAAAATAAAAAAAAAATGGCTTTTGATGAAAAATTACCCAGTACGTAGTAAAGTTTATATAGATTAAAAAATACTGGAAAGATTAAAACTCATTTACCTGTCTTGGACATACATTAACATGTTTGAACTAAATCGACAAATCAAAGAAAATTATTAATTTTAATAAAAAAACATGGGAATATTAAATTCAGTAATGAAACCTTCACTAGTCCGGAGAGATATCAGAGTACGGTTATACAAAACCTTAGCAAGACCTGCACTTTGCTACGGCAGTGAGGCATGGACTTTGAGGAAAGGAGAAGAGAGCAGGATAACTTCTAGTGGAATGACATATACACAACAGGGTACACCAAATGGGATTACAAACACAATGATGATGTCATGAAGTAACTACGTATGAAACCAGTCAATAAGGAAATACAAGATTACCAGAACAACTCGATGAATCATTTTCGACGAATGAGATCACATAGAGTTCTTAAAGCCATGCTTCGTTATTCTCCACCAGAATAGAGGTATTTGGGTCGTCCAAGGAAGCGCTGGATACAAAATTCATGAGTGCGGTAACAGGCCGATGGCCTAAGACTTGTATGGACGAAGAAGATAATATCATCATCATAGTACATTCACGAATTTAAGTCATTTGTTGACCTGTTTCGGCCTCAAGAGAAACACCATCCAAAAGTCTTTTGAGTGGACGTCCTGGTCTTCTTCTTCCTGTAGGTTGATATCTTAACATTTGTTTGTATATCCTGTGATCTTCCATTCGATGAGCATGTTGCATCCATCTTGACTTATAATCAGAAATTTTGTTTTCTAAAGGTTCCATGTGTAATTCTTCCAAGATGTCTTCATTTTTTTGTGATCTAGTAGTGTGTATCCTGCAGTCCTCCGAAGGTATCTCATTTCAGCAGCATATCCTTCTGTTTCAACGTCCATACTTCGCTACCATACAAAAGAGTTGGAAGAACCAGTGTTTTATACACTTTTAGTCTTGAATGTTTTTTGACTAACTGTGGCTTGAAGATGGAATTTATTAACCCTAAAATTCTTTAAAATTTAGATATTTAGATATAAGGGGTAGTGACGTGTGTATAACCTCTCCTACCCAATTCTCATCCTCACCTTCACGTGCTACAACCCGTTTTCACAAACGAGGCTCTGAGGACCGAGTCACGGCGGTATAACCGTTTCCATCGGGTACTGAGTAAATGCGGTATCCTTATGTATGTCCAGAGACTAAAAGGTAGCAGCCCAACCACTGGGGACAGTAACCCCGTCCTAAGGTACTTCAACACTACTTTCAAAGTCTCAACATAAAAAAATCCAGAAGGAATTGAAATATGACGACCCACAGCAAAAAAATATGGGTAAAAAGAAACGGCACAATGATATTGTAAGAAGATAATAGTTCTAATAAATTAAAAATAAATTTTCTTATTTGAAATAATAAGAAAAACTTGATGTAACAAGTCTGTTGGTTGTACTGTCGCTTGATTATGGCAGACCTTATGGAAAACAGCGACTGGAGCGTTCCAAGCGTTGGAAGAAAAAACTATCACTAATTAAGAGCTTCCATAAGCATAAGCGAACCGTCGCGTTGTAGTACAGATCTCAGACATAGATGGCAGTGAGATCAGTAATAATCGTCAATAGGGTTTTTGTTAGATTATAGTAAATAAAACATACATATATTTTAATAATTTATCAAATACCTCTTACTCATAACATCTTGATTTTATAGAGCGAGTAAATAATTTAATTTCATGTAACAGTATTTATTACACGACATTTTCAAGCACAGTCCCTGCTGTTCTTCACAGTTGTCATCTTGTACATCATACTTACATACATGTAACAGGTCTTTCTGCAAATGTTCTACTTTTTTTTTAATTTTTGGATTCGATTTTTTTGGTTTGTACCTAAAAATCGAGTAATTGCTAACAATGAAAAATTAAGTTTGGAAAATTATACCAAAATATGTTTTATGCTTTTACATGGCACCATTCTCCGCCTTGCTTCACAATACTTGGATGTGATATATTGATAATTTTGAAGACCTACACACTATGTTAAATAACACAACATTTATATGATGCACGTCACACACACACACACATTCATAATAAATATGATTATTATGACCAGATGATGTTTGTTGATCGTTTTTATCAAAAAATCCTTCTGATATTAATCATTGGGAAATTTGTTTTAAGCTTTCATATTTAAAAAATATATATATAGTGCATGAGAATGGTTCGTCAGAAGCTGAAATGCAAATAATAATAATAATTAAGAAGAGAAAAAATTATGATTGAAGACACTATTTTAGATTATATTAAAACTCAGCAATTAAGATGTTACGGACATGTCCAGCGAATGGAAGAGGATCGACTACCAAAATCTGTTTTGTAATGGAAACCTGAGGGAATACGAGGCAGAGGAAGACCTGAAACCTCCTGGAGTCAGGGAATGTGTTTATACACGAAGGAGAAACATCTATAAAACCGACAAAATTGGCTATTAGGAGTCGGACGATGTCAAAGATATTATTCAACCGATGATCTATCTATCTATAATAATAATAGTAATAATAATAATAATCTCTACATTGGCAAAATAAACTTTAACAAGAAGAGAAGCATTTTTTGCGTACTTTCAGTAAACGAATTACGGAAGAGGCTAGTGAAATGCTTTGTCTGGAATGTAGCATTATGTGATGCTGAGACTTGGTCATTACGACAGAATGAGGAGAAGCTACTAGAAGCTTTCGATATGTGGATATCGAGAAGGATAGAGCGTATAAAATGGACAGACAGAGTAAAGGAATAAAGATGTGCTAGACAGAGTGGGTGAAGGAAGAACAATGATGCAACATATTAAGAATAGGAAAAGAAATTGGATTGGCCACTGGCTAAGAATAAACTGCCTGTTGACGGATGCCCTAGAAGGAATGGTCAACAGAAAGAAGGTTAGAGGCAGAAAAAGACATCAGATGGTAGACAATATTAAAATAAATAGTTTGTATGCAGATACATAAAGGAAATCTGAGTTATGGAAAGAGTCGAGAATGCTGAGTTTGCAGTGGAGGATATGATCTTGGGCATGTTTAACCTCTCGTCGGAAGAAGATGATCTTGTAGAAGATTTCCGGGCTGTTGGCCGTGGTCTTGAGGCTTGTAGTTCCCCGACGTTTCGCCAGAGACTGCGTCCGGCATCCTCAAGGGTTGTCTCAAGACTAGCAATTCTGTCGACTACCTGCCCTATTTATACATTTATCCGCGACGCGAATAAATAGGGCAGGTAGTCTACAAAATTGCCAGTCTCAAGATAACCCTTGAGGATGCCGGACGCAGTCTCTGGCAAAACGTCGGGGAACTACAAGCCTCAAGACCACGGCCAACAGCCCGGAAATCTTCTACTAGATCATCATAACTCCGGCCGTTAAAGCCTAAGTCAATATGTTCTTAAGAGGATTTGAACTCGGGATCACACAACTTTTGACCACACAAGGACATCGGAACCTTCCCCCAGTAAGTGATCAGCTCAGTGTCAGGTCCATCTATGAGACAGCACCAACATTTGGACAGGATTCACCCTTCACTCATACATGCATATTAAACCAAGATGGAAGGTCTGATGACCAGTTGATGTTGCGGGAAAATGTGTGGCCTTAAAATATCCTTAGTATTTAAAACAAGCTCCAAATGGGAATCAATGACCAATCACGTTTTCAAATGAATTTTTGTTTTTTAACCATGAATAGTCTTAATACGAGTACTGAGTTGCACGAAAATGTTTTAAACATCTCATTTCACAAAATTGCGTGTCGTTCACGATACCGGTTTCAGAAGTATAGTATTTTTTCCATCTTCCAGGCATATTCCAAGTTGAAATTTGACTGAAGATGGCAGTAATACTATACTTCTGAAATCGGTATCGTGAAGACACGCAACTTTGAGGTGGATGAACATTTTCCCCAAATTATTTATTAATATAAATACCTCATAGTGTTTCCTCCCTCCTCCTCCCACCTGTAAATTACATTAAAATGATGATATTTTTTTTTCTCTCCTCGATAATTATCGAATTCTGTTTACCAAAATAAAGGAAGCTCCTCCTTTTAAATATTCTGAACAGGTCTGATCATTATTTTTGCAGTGACATGACTCTGCAACAAATACATTGATTACAGCAAATATTGATCATATTCCTTCAAACTACGCATTTTTGATAATTTTGTGTTTTCAGTATATTTTTTTAAAAATATTGATATCCAACTGAGTTGTTTACTAAAAAAACTAATTAATACCCTATAATGTTTGGTTATAATATACAGTTTGAATGTGTATCACTTTTTCTCCATTAGGGTGCATTCTATCGATCCTACTTGACAAAAAATGTGATCACATGACACAAATGAAACATAACCACATATTTCTGATTTGTTTTCAAACATCCGACGTTTACATTAAATATATAATTACGTTTAAACTAACTATTCTTAAATCACGGAGCTTTGAGTAACCAGCTTAATTTTATTCGTTAAATAGTGCTAACAAGTGTCACTTTTAGATAAATTTGCTCGTTACTTTCCTGATTCATGAATTCATCGATGATTACTTATGAAAATTATTACAGAGAGAACAAAAGAAACGGCTTTTCATGGAAAATACCCAGTACGAACCAAAGTTTTTATAGATTAAAAAATACTGGAAGTGAACCGAAAGTGCGTTTTTCGGCTCATTACTGCAGCGTCGTTATCCTCCCTAGACTGTAATATTCATGAACTATGCCAATATTCCTTTCTCTTTGCATCTACCCCCACTCTCCCTCCTTACCTCTCCTGGTGCGCTGTTCCTACGGCGCATCTCCCCTCTACCTCGGAACCTTCATATACGTTATGCACAGCCAGAACGTTATCATTCATTCATCTATCCATTCCGAGATGGGATCGGACTTTTAATGGACAAGGTCGTCTGAAGCCGAGAGCGGCACAGTTTTAGTTGGTCCTGAAGACCAGGGAAGAAGCCACCCTGGCTTGGACGCTAGCATGAGTGTAGTGTGAGGTATGGTGTGGTTTTTTGTCTTGTAAAAGTATTATCATTTATGTATTTATATTCTTTTTTTTTTAATGATCAAATGTTTATCTTGTTTTTGTTTTTCTTCAGACTACTTGTTTACATTAAATATCATTTTTATAGTTAATGTTCAAACTGATTTATGTGCACGTAGCTGTTTGGTATAATCCTATACGGAAACTCACTCAGTTATGAGATCATTTCAACTCCCTTTATTTTTCTGTCTAGCTTTCCTGATTGATGATCATAGTGAAAACAATTATTTTCAATCACTCTGTGGTTTGAGAACTATTATTTGATTTATGTTAATACGCCTAGGAAAGAAATATGAATCAATCCTTGCCTTCTATGGGCCCGGGGCAAGTAACTTTGTAATTAATAACCTTGGAGGTAATCAGATCTACGCTAATAGAAGCAACAGAAACAAAAGACGATCCCGTACAAATGGTGGCGAGTAGTGAGGCAACCGCCCGCACAAATGTTGTGCAGAGCGTGGTTGTTATACCCCACAGAATGATTAAACTCATTTGCCCATCTTCGACATACATGAACATATTTGAACTAAGTCGACATATCAAAGAAAATTATTAATTTTAATAAAGAAGACATAGGAATAATGGATTCAGTAATGAAACCATCACTAGTCCAGAGAGATACCAAACAACTTAACAAGACTTGCACTTTGCTACGGCAGTGAGGCATGGACTTTGAGGAAATGATAGGAGAGCGGGATAACTTGTAGAAAAATGAGATAGAATTGGAATTACAAACACAATGATGATCTTGAAGAAACCACGTTTAGAACCAGTCATTAAGTACAAACAAGAATACCAGAAGAACTGGATGGATCATTTGCGACGAATGAGTTCAGATAGAGTTCCTTAAGCCATGCTTCGTTAATATCGAACAGGAAAGAGATCTTTGGGTCGTCAAAGAAAGCGTTGGCTACAAGATTCATCAGTGAGATCGTAACAGGCCTATAGCCTAAGACTTGGTTGGACGAAGAAGAAGATAATAGTTCTATTAACATTAAGAAGAAGTCAGTTTATTCCAAATAATAAAACATGTTTAATGTAACAAGTCTGTTGGCAGCTCTGGCGCTGGATTATAGCAGACCTTATGTAATACAGCGACTGCAGCGTTCCAAGCTGCGGTAACAAAAACTATCACTGATCAAGAGCTTGCATAAGCATCGGCGCTGGAGCCAACCATCGCGTTGTAGTACAGTTCTCACACACAGATGGCAGAGAGATCAGTGATAATCGTCAATTAAGTTATTGGCAGATTATAATAAATAAAACACATATTTTGCAATAATTTATCAAATAACTCTTATTCATAATATCTTGTTTTGATAGAGCGAGTAATGAATTAAATTTCTTATATCAGTATTTATTACACGACATTTTCAAGCAAAGTTCTTGCTGTTCTTCACAGTTGCCATTTTATGCCATCACACTTACATATATTAAGCAGGTTGTTGGGCATATTCGGTGATAAATTAAAAATTTTTGGATTCGATTTTTTGGTTTGTACCATAAAATCGATATATGTGATTACTAACAGCCAGAAATTATATTAAGAAATATATGCCAAAATATGTTTTATACTTTTACATGATACCATTCTCCTCCTGGCTTCCCAATATTTGAATGTCATATTTCGATAATTTTGACGATCTACACAGTTTGTTAAACAACACATCATTAAGATGTAACACACCTTTTACGCACACATCATCATCATCATCATCATCATAGTACATTCACGAATTCAGGTCATTTGTTGACCTGTTTCGGCCTCAAGAGAAATACCATCCAGAAGTCTTTTGAGTGGATGTCCTGGCCTTCTTCTTCCTGCAGGTTGATAGCTTAACATTTGTTTGGGTATCCTCATGCAAACCAAACATGCCGTACATGGTAATCATGATTATGATGGCCAGATAATGTTCGTTGACCGTTTTCATCAAAACATCTTCTGTCATTAATCATTCCGAAATATTTTTAAGCTTTCATATTTTCAAAAAAAATGCTAGACAATGGTTTGTCAGAAGCTGAAATTCTAATAATAATGATTATAATAATATTAATAATAATAATAATAATAATAATAATAATAATAATATTAAGAGCCCCACCACCATCCCCCCTGGGTTTCCTCGGGCTTAATGCCCATATCCCCAGGTCTGCTCTTGTCCCTAATTACTCTCTGCTGTTTTTATTATGTTCATTTTCTGGATACACGTTTCGGGTGTTTGTTCTTAATACAACTTATATACAGTTATGTTTACATATTAATGCCTAACCTAAGTCTTAAGTCTTAAATCTACCACCTAATCTAGTAATATTTACATGGTGTTGTGTTAAAACTAATACTTAATTTACTAACTTATTGCTAGATTACATCTAATCTCTTCTTCTTTGTCTGCGGATGTCCTGCTCTTGGCTTTGAGTAAGGACCTATAATAATAATAATAATGATAATAATAATAATAATCTTGTAGAAGATTTCCGGGCTGTGGGCCATGGTCTTGAGGCTTGTGGTTCCCCGAAGTTTCGCCAGAGACTGCGTCTGGCATCCACAAGGGTTGTCTTGAGACTGGTAATTTTGTCGACTGCCTGCCCTATTTATACATTTATCAGCGACGTAACTCCGGCCGTGAATGGCTAAGTCAATATATTAGTCGCGTCTACAGGGAGGGAATCTACAGACGGATAAATGTATAAATAGGGCAGGTAGTCGACAAAATTGCCAGTCTCAAGACAACCCTTGAGGATGCCGGACGCAGTCTCTGGCGAAACGTCGAGGAAACACAAGCCTCAAGACCACGGCCTACAGCCCGGAAATCTTCTACAAGATCAATATAATAATAATAATAATAATAATAATAATAATAATAATCCGTCACGAATTCTGTGTTTGCAGACCTGTTTCAGGCCCACCTATCAGTCTATTAAAAAATCTTCCTGGTCGTCTGCATATATTGTATCATAATGTTTGGGATTCTTGAATTATCCATTCTTTGAAACATGGTGTAGCCAGTTTAATTTATATCTGTTGAAGTTTTCTTGTACTGATTCTACTTCTAATTGTTCTAAAATTTCTTCATTATTTTTTCGATCTAAAACAGTATCCTGCTGTCCTTCTGAAAAATTTAATTTCCGTTGTTTTGATTGTACTCCCGTATTTTTTTCTTAATGTACAATTCTCGCTTCCATATAAAAGGGAGGGTAATGCTAAAGTATCATGTATTTTTATTTACTTTTAATGTGTTATTGATTATTTCTGAAATAGCAATAGCGCTAGCCTCAGATGACAAATTACAATATTCAGTATATAATTTTAACAAAATACCCATCAAATATAAGATAATTAATGCAGAGAAAACAAAAGTAATGGATTTTCATAAGTAATGCCACGAGAGATTTTCAAATTATCGATAAATTCACGACTCACGAAGTGAGGAGTGAATTTATCTAGAGAATTTGGAAATCAAGAGTGGCATTTGTTAGGACTATTTAACGAATAAAATTAAGCTGTTTACTCACAAATCATTATTTAACTATAGTTATTTTAAAATATTTATATATTTAATGTAAACGGCGATGTTTGAAAACAAATGAGAAGCGATAGGTACGCTTCATCTGCTTCTTTTGTTTATCACTGCAACCAGATCATACTATTTATTGCCAAAGGAACGCAATATTGTAAGAATGCTCTCTAGTGGAGAAAAAATGAAACACATCAAACTGAATATTAATTCATTTCTGATGTCGTATGATGTAAATATGACAATTATATTTTTCTGGATTGTTACCTGGGAAAAAATACATTTAAGAAAGTGCAAACAGTGGTTTCTTTTTTTGGTGGTATAATCAATTGCTACAAATGTTTTTATATTAACTCCCGCATGCGGCATGTGTTGACATTCATGCACTATATATACAATCTGGTAGCCGTATTTCTCACAGGCTTAGTCACTGCAAAATAATGGTCAGACCTGTTCAGAATATTAAAAAGGAGGAGCCTTCTTTAATATGGTAATTATAACACTGATAAATATTTCGTGAAACACGACTCTGATTGGTTGTAAAACAGAAATCATTGAAACGTGATTGGCCATTGAGTTCCATTTGGGGCATGAGTTAAATAGTCATGGCAAATATATTGTACGTAGCAACATTTGTATAGATTAAAAAATACTGGAAACAACAATTTAATTTACCATTATTGGACATACACTAACATATTGTCCACCGCTGTGGTCTCGAGGTAGCATGCTGTCTTGTCACGCAGCGGGCCCGGGTTCGATTCACGGTCGGGACAGGTTCCTGGGTGAGTTTTTTTCGGGGTTTTTCCTCACCTGTAAGACAAATGTCAGTAAGCTTAGGGCCCAACGGTCCCCGAAAATCATCCGGCCATCATCAGCATCCTTATGATTATCATCATCATCCTTCACCGGTGTGGAAAGCAACGGAAAAGCTACCACACCTTTAATTCTCTAGAAAAAGCTGTAAACATAGCATGAAAATGTTATGATTGCAGTGAAAGACTTGCCCTCGGGCAGAATTACTATAGATGGATGAAGTCGACATATCAAATAAAACTATTAATTTTATTAAACTCATGGGAATAATAAATTCAGTAATGAAACATTCACTATTTCGAAGAGATGCCAGAGTACAGTTGTACAGAACTTTAGCAAGACATGCACTTTGCTACGGCAGTGAGGTATGGATTTTGAGCAAGATAAAGGCAAGCAGGATAACTTCTAGTGGAATGAAATATACAGCAGGGTACACCAAATGGGATTAGAAACTCAATGATGATGTCTTGAAGGAACTACGTTAGAACCAGTCAGTAAATACATACAAGAATACCAGAAGAACTGGATGATTCATTTGCGACGAATGAGTTCAGATAGAGTTCCCAAAGTCATGCTTCGCTATTGTCCAAGAGGAAAGAGATCTTTGGGTCGTCCAAGGAAACGTGGATACAAGATTCATCAGTGAGATCGTAACAGGCCTATGGCCATAGACTTGTATGGACGAAGAAGAAGAAATAATAAGAAATATTTAATGTAACAAGTCTGTTGACAGCCCTGGCGCTGGATTGTAGCAGACCTTATGGAATACAGCGACTGCAGCGTCCCAAGCGGTGGCAGGAAAAGCTACGGCTGATCAAGAGCTTGCACAAGCATCGGCGCTGGAGCCAACCATCACGTTGTAGCACAGTTCTCACACATAGATGGCAGAGAGATCAGTAATTATTGTCAATGAAGTTGGTGGTAGATTATATTAAATAAAACATACATATTTTATAATAATTCATCAAATAACTCTTATTTTTAATATCTTGTTTTAAAAGAGTGAGTAAATAATTTATTTTCATATAATAACATTTATTACAAGACATTTTCAAGTAAACTTCCTGCTGTTCTTCACAGTTAACATTTTGTATATCACACTTACATATATCTATGCATACTCTTTTATTTCCGTCGTTCATGAAATATAATACGAGAATTTTTGGATTCGATTTTTTGGTTTGTACCATAAAATCGATATATTAAATTACTAACAGCGACAGAAATTACATGAAGAAAATTATATTTCAAAAATGACCAAAATATGTTTTTTACATTTACATGGTACCATTTTCCTCCTGGCTTCCCAATATTTGGATGTCATATCTTGATAATTTTGACGATCTACACAGTTTGTTAAACAACACAACATTAAGATATGTTTTTTATATAACAAAGTTGAGGACGACGGCACCTACCAACAGGTACATTTTAATTTTTAACTTTCATCATATTCGGAAATAATTTTTAAGCTTTCGTGTTTAAAAAAATACTCGAAGAGAATGGTTCGTCAGAAGCTGAAATGCAAATAATAATAATAATAATAATAATAATAATAATAATAATAATAATAATAATAATAATAATAATAATAATAATAATAATAATAATAATAATAACAATAATAATAACAAAAAACGAAAAGAGTTGTAAGTACATAAATGGATGTTTTAAGAAGATCAGCTGGAAAATCTAGAATGGATGGAATACGAAATAAAGGAATAATGGAAATTATGGGTGTTCAAGAGGAGCCGGACATTATAGACAGAAATTTTGTTTTCTAAAGATTCCATGTGTAATTCTTCCAAGATGTCTTCACTTTTTCGTGATCTAGTAGTGTGTATCCTGCAGTCCTCCGAAGATATCTCATTTAAGCAGATCTAAGTCTCTGTATATCCTTCTGTTTCAACGTCCATACTTCGCTACCATACAAAAGAGTTGGAAGAGCCAGTGTTTTATACACTTTTAATCTTGAATGTTTTTGGACTAACTGTGGCTTGAAGATAGGATTTATTAACCCTAAAATTCTTTAAAATTTAGATATTTTTGCTTTTACATTCTTTTCTTCTTCATATGAGATATTGCATCCTAGATATGTAAAATTATTCACCTGCTCCAAAATGTTATTGTCCAGTACAATTTTACTTCTGACAGGATCTACACCTTGAAATGCCATAATTTTTGTTTTTTCTGTAGATATCTTCAAACCATATTCTTCTGTAATTTTGTTAAGTTCATACAGACCTTTCTGTAGATTATCTTCGGAATTTGCTATTATTATTTGGTCATCTGCAAACAGTATGGTGTTTAATTTTCTATTTTCTGATATTCTTATTCCAAATTTATATTTTTTGTTCCAGCAACATATTACTTCATTGATATAAATTGCAAAGAGTGTTGGGGATAAAGGGCAGCCTTGTCTCACACCACGATTTATAATTCCTTCTTCAGAAAATCTGTTATTTAATTTAATCTTTATGGTGTTGTCCTTGTAAATATTTTGATCAAATATTTAACTTCTTTGATAATTTAATTTGCTGATTTAATGGAACTTATCCTAAATTATTCCATCTATCTATATCGGACATGCAATAAGATATTTGGATGAACTCGACATATCAAATATAATTATTAAATTTAATAAAAACATGGGAATAATAAATTCAGTAATGAAACCTTGACAATTCCGGAGAGATACCAAAGTACGGTTATACAAAAACTTTGCAAGACCTGCAATTTTCTACGTGAGTGGAGCATGGACTTTGAGCAAAAGAAATGAGAGCAGGATAACTTCTAGTGAAATGAAATTTACAGCAGGGTACAGGGATTAGAAACACAATGATGATGCATTGAAGGAACTACGTTAGAGCCAGTCATTAAGTACATACATAGACACCAGAACACTTGGATGAATCATTTGCGACGAATGAGTTCAGATAGATTCCCAAAGCCATGCTTCGTTATTGTCCAAAAAGGAAAGAGATCTTTGGGTCGTCGAAGGAAGCGCTGGAAACAGTGAGGTAACAGGCCTATGGCCTAAGACTTGTATGTACGAAGAAGAAGATAATTGTCTTCTTCTTCTTCACGGTTTAGGCTTATTTACTAGCCTGTTCCGGCTCTAAATTGCTGCTCTTTCCATCTTTTCCTTGATCTTTCCAAACTACTTCTTCCTCGTGATGAACAGTTGTATGCTGATTTTGGTATTATATTCTCAGTCATCCTTGCCAAGTGTTCTTTCCAGTTTGTTCTGTATTTCTCTATTGTTGAGTTGAATTCCTCTACTTTCAGTTGTTGTCTTATTTCTGTGTTATGTTTTTTGTCTGTTCTTTGATATCCTGCTATTGGTCTGAGGAATCTCGTTTCAGCAGCTTGTATCCTGGCAGATTATTGTGTTGTCACTGTCCATGTTTCGGATCCATAAGTAATAATAGGCACTGCCATTGTCTTGTATAATTTCATTATAGAGTACAAGATAATTGTTCTATTAAAATTAAGAAGAAATCAGCTTATTTATAATAATGAGAAATATTTGATGTAACAAGTCTATTGGTTGTACTGTCGCTTGATTATAGCAGACCTTACGGAATACAGCGACTGCAGCGTTGCAAGCGGCGACAGGAAAAACTATCACTGATCAAGAGCATCGACGCTGGAGCCAAGCTTCGCGTTGTGGTACAGTTCTTACTCATAGGTGGCAGAGAGATAAGTGATAATCCTCAATAGGGTTTTTGCCAGATTATAATAAATCAGACATACATATCTTATAATAATTTAACAAATACCTCATACTCTTATTATCATGTTTTTATAGAGCGAGTGAAGAATTTAATTTCTCATAATAGCATTTATTATACGACAATTTCAAGCAAAATGCCTGCTGTTCTACACTGTTGCCACCTTGGTACATCAAGCTTACATATATTTTTGCACATCGTGTTGTGAATGCATATATACGTATTAAACAAATTTTTGGTTTCGATGTTTTGGTTTGTACCATAAAATCGATATATTTACTAATAGCGAGAAATTATGGGGAAAATTATACCAAGATATGTTTTATAGTTTTACATGGCACCATTCTCCATCTTGCTTCTAGTACAAGGATGTCATATCTTGATAATTTAGAAGAGCTTCACAGGTTGTTCAACAACACAACTCTAACATGAAACACAATGTCGTTACTAAACATGACGTGTTTGATCTGATGTACGTAGACCGTTTTATCAAAAAGTGTGCTGACATTAATGACTCGGAAATATTTTTTAAGATTTCATTTTTAAAAAAATAGTGCAAGAGAATGTTCATCAGAAGCTGAAATGCAAATAATAATAATAATAATAATAATAATAATAATAATAATAATAATAATAATAATAATAATAATAATAATGATAATGATGATAATGATAATGATGATAATGAAGATAATGAAGATAATGATGATAATGAAGATAATGATGATAATGAAGATAATGACGATAATGAAGATAATGATGATAATGAAGATAATGATGATAATGAAGATAATGAATATAATAATGATAATGAAGGTAATGATGATAATGAAGATAATGAAGGTAATAATAATGATGATAATGAAGATAATGAAGGTAATGATGATAATGATAATGAAGATGATGATGATGATAATGAAGATAATGATGATAATGATGATAATGATAATGAAGATAATGAAGATGATGATGATAATGATGATCATGAAGATAATGAAGGTAATAATAATAATGATGATAATGAAGATAATGATGATAATGATAATGATAATGAAGATAATGAAGATGATGATAATGAAGATAATGATGATAATGATAATGAAGGTAATGAAGGTAATGATGATAATGAAGGTAATAATAATAATGATGATAATGAAGATAATGAAGGTAATGATGATAATGAAGATAATGAAGATGATGATGAAGATAATGATGATAATGAAGTTAATGATAATGATAATGAAGATGATGATGATAATGATAATCATGAAGATAATGATGATAATGAAGATAATGATGATGATAATGAAGATAATGATGATAATGAAGATAATGAATATAATGATGATAATGAATATAATGAAGGTAATGATGATAATGAAGATAATGAAGGTAATAATAATGATGATAATGAAAGTAATGATGATAATGAAGATAATGAAGAAGAAGATGATGATGATAATGAAGATAATGATAATGAAGATGATGATGATAATGATGATCATGAAGATAATGATGACAATGAAGATAATGATGATGATAATGAAGATAATGATGATAATGAAGGTAATGATGATAATGATAATAATAATCATAATAACAATAATCATGATAATAATAATTAATAATAATCATCATCATCATCCGGTATCATGGGAGCTGCCGCCGTCTTCCGGAAACCAAACGCCATTCTCTCTATCCATCCATTTGATCTTCCTCCATTCCTCTGATATTCATAGCTGCTTGTACTCCTTCTATCCAAGTTTTCTTCGGTCTTCCTCTCTTCCTCCTTTGTATTGGGATCCATTCCATAACAATTTTTGCCAATCTTTGCTCTGGCATTCGTTTGACATGACCATACCACTGCAATCTTTTCTTTTCTATGATGTCTCTGATGTCTGGCTCCTCTTGTACACCCCATAATTTTCTTTATTTCGTATTCTATCCATTCTAGATTTTCCGGCTGATCTTCTTAAAACACTCACCTCGTGAGTCGTGAATTTATCGTTAATTTGGAAATCACTCGTGGCGTTACTTATGATAACTTACAGATGAGGAAACATCCCCTAGAAACCTCACCCAGGAAACTTGTCCCGAGCATGGATCAAATCCCACCGAGATCACAGCGGTAAACCTTAATAAAAGCGTTTGAAATCTTCGAATTAATTGCCTTGATGTATTTGAATGCATGACAAGGATGGGAATGCGATAACACCTGGCAATTAACAGGGAGACCTTGCTCTGTTTTATCTATTCTTTATAAGTTGTTAAGGTGATTAGATCTCGTCAATTGTGTAGAGTTATCATTGTGATTGGAATCGCTATGCTCTGAACTACAGTTCTTCGGGCAGTTCTCGTGACAGTTCGTTTCAAGTGTGCACGTGAAGGCCTAGTTCTTCGTTATTTTAAAAAATAGTTCCATCACGCTACTCAAAATGCTTGAACAACAAACTGCTACTGGTAAGTTTTATTAATATTTCAAACACTTAATAAATAGTGTGTTTTGTCGTACCTACAGCAATGGCGACCATGATTGAAAGTTCAACTTCCTACATTTTGGGGTTGCCAACCTAAATAACTATACTGTAATATATGTTTTCACATATTACATACACGTGTCTGCTCTCTATGTATACTTACTTACTTACTTACTCACTGGCACTATGGAACCCGTAGGTTCATGGCCGCGCGGACATAAGCTCTCCAGACATCCATATCCTGAGCTAATGTTTTCCAATTATTCCCTATATAATCTAATTTTCTCAAGTCGTAATTAATGTTATCCTCCCACCTCATTCTTGGGTCTATCAACTGGGCGTTTTTCCCTCTGGATTTTCCAAAAAGAAACTTCCATGCACCTCTTTCATTCCCCATTCGTGCCACATGTCATGCCCATCGCAGTCTAAGAGACTTAACTGTTCTTATTATATATGGTTTCCAATAAAGACCATGTAGTTCATTGTTATGTAGCCTTCTCCATTCATTTGTCTGTTCATCTCAGTTTGTTCCAACATTTTTCCTAAGAACTTTATTCTCAAATACTTGTAATCCCCTTTCCTCCCTTAAAGTAAGAGTCCATGTTTCGCATCTATATAATATAACTGGTAGAATAACAGTGTTATATATTTTCAGTTTAACGTTTTTCGAAAGGAGTTAGGACGTCAGGAGTCCCTGTAATGCACAATAGCATGCATTTCCAGAATTGAGCCTATGTTTAATTTCTTTGTGCATCTCATTCCTATTTGTGATCATTGTTCCTAGGTATTTGAATTCAGCCACTTCCTCAAAATTTCCCTCATTTGTTATTAGCTGTCCATTTCCATAATAGTCCTCTATGTATACTACATACAATGTATATACAAAAAAAAATATCCAAAAGATTGTGTTAATGTACATTATAGGAAACAAATCACTGCATTTTAAATGAACTGAACTTTATTTAAAACAATATAAAACAACAAATACGTACCAGCCGCCATTTTATAACTAATTGGTCTCACGGCCTCCTGTTATTGTATCACTAATAGGTCTCACTGCCTTCTGTTGTTTCAACTAATAAACATTGCCCACACTGTTAACATTGGTCAATTGTTTATAATGAACGCAAATATTTCCAACAAAGATGTTATTATTTTACTATTATTTATTGTTATAAAAACACCATCGTACAAAAAATAATGTACAACGCACGTTTCTGAAGCGTTTTACAGAACTCGGAAATTAAAAACCGAGCGATAGCGCGGGTTTTAATAATTTCCTCGCTTCTGTAAAAACCGCTTCCCAACGTCGCATAGTAATATCATCATCAACAACAACAAGGATTAAGTCCAATTGCCTGTTCCGATCTCATTGTAGGTCGAATTGGTCCTTTCTTCTCTTCAATGGTCTTCCCAACATTCTTTTCCCTTTCGGTTTATAGTTATACATTCTTCATTCATTCGTAATACGTGCTGAAGATAAGCATTTTGATAATATTTTATTCTTTCACAGAGATTAAATATATTAAGTTCTGTTCTTATATCTTCGTTTTTCTTTTTATCAAGTCTTTGGTATCCTGCTATTGCTCTCAACATCTTCATTTCTGCAGCCTCTATACTATTCAGCCTAATATACCATTAAACTAAATTACATTACGGAATCCTTTGGCAGAATGAGATTTTGAACGTTTATTTGTCTGTAATGAAAGTAGGAGTAGCACTGTATTAGGCGAAAAGTAAGATATATACAATATTATTTACAAATATGGGTCGCATGGGCAGTAAGTATCTGCTGTTGACAGTCCGTTACAATAAAATAATGTTTCGTAATAATATAACGTAAGACAAAAAAATGAAATGGAATAATATTACCATTAGATAACAATACATAATATATTAATTTTGTTGTATAGAATTATTAAGAATGGACTGGAAGTAAATATCAATAAAACTAAATATATGGTCACACATAAAAATACATTATGTAATGGAAATGGACAGCTAATGACAAATGAGGGAAATTTTGAGGAAGTGGCTGAATTCAAGTACCTAGGAACAATAATTAGAAATAGGAATGAGATGCAAAAAGAAATGGACTCTTACTTTAAGGGAGGAAATGAGATTACGAGTATTTGAAAATAAAGTTCTTAGGAACATTTTTGCACCAAAGAGAGATGTACAGACAGGTGAATGGAGAAAACTGCATAACAGTGAATTACGCGGTCTTTATAGGAAGGCAGATATAATGAGAACAGTTTAGCCATAATTTTATTTTTTGAAGTTGAGACTTTGAGATTATAATAGACTCCTAATTGATTCAACATGTAAATGGCTCTTTGTAAATCATCCTGTGACTTCTGTATAATTACCAGATCGTCTGCATACATTAAAATATTCATATACATTTCCTTATTAATTTGTATTCCTATGGGAGTTGATTTTTTTCCATTTTCGTATAACCTCGTCAAAATATATATTAAACAATGTAGGTGATAATATACACCCTTGTCGAACTCCTTGATTTATTAAAATTTCTTCACTGGAATAATTATCTAAATTAAGGATAATTTTCGTGCCATTATAAGGACCTTTTATTCATTCTATATAAGTTGCCTTCATTATTTCCCACAATTTTCTTCTTATCTCCTTATCAAAGGCTTTTTCAAGATCTACGAAAGCTAAATATGTGGACTATTTAACTCATGCCCCAAATGGGAGTCAATGGCCAATCACGTTTCAATGATTTCTGTTTTACAACCAATCAGAGTCGTGTTTCACGAAATATTTATCAGTGTTAAATTTACCATATTAAAGAAAGCTCCTCCTTTTTAATATTCTGAACAGGTCTGATCATTATTTTGCAGTGACTGAGCCTATAAGAAATACGGCTACCAGATTGTATATAAAAACATTTGTAGCAATTAATTATACCACCAAAAAAAGAAACCACTGTTTGCACTTTCTTAAATGTATTTTTTCCCAGGTAATAATCCAGAAAAATATAATTGTCATATTTACATCATACGACATCAGAAATGAATTAATATATAGTTCGATGTGTTTTATTTTTTCTCCACTAGAGAGCATTCTTACAATATTGCGTTCCTTTGGTAATAAATAGTATGATCTGGTTGCAGTGATAAACAAAAGAAGCAGATGAAGCGTACCTATCGTTTCTCATTTGTTTTCAAACATCGCCGTTTACATTAAATATATAAATATTATAAAATAACTATAATTAAATAATGATTTGTGAGTAAACAGCTTAATTTTATTCGTTAAATAATCCTAACAAATGCCACTGTTGATTTCCAAATTCTCTAGATAAATTCACTACTCACTTCGTGAGTTGTGAATTTATCGATAATTTGGAAATCACTCGTGGCATTACTTATGATAAATTGAATTCTCGTATCTTTTCTGTTATCTGTCTCATAGCGAATATATTGTTAGAGCAGCACAAAAAAATAACTTTGAGAGTTTGTCTTGCATCTGTCACAAACCACACAACTCTAACTTTTATAGGTTTCATCTTATAGCAAGTTGTAATGTTGGAAAGACTTTATGGACACGCTGTACATTACATAAACTATTTTCGTAACAACTTCTCTCAAAAGAAAATTAAGTGAAATTATACAAAACTAATATTCTGCCAGTTATATTATATGGATGTGAAACATGGACTCTTACTTTAAGGGAGGAAAGGAGATTACGAGTATTTGAGAATAACGTTCTTGGGAAATTGTTTGTACCAAAGAGAGATGAACAGACAGGTGAATGGAGAAGACAACATAACAGTGAGCTACATGGTCTTTATAGGAAGCCAGATACAATAAGAACAGTAAGTCTCGTAGACTGCAATGAGCAAGACATTTGGCACGTATAGGGAATAAAAGAGGGACATTGAAATTTATCTTAAAGCTAGAAGGAAATTTTCTCAATAGGTAGACCAAGAATGAGGTGGAGGAAAAACGGTAATCATGATTTGAAGGAGGTAAATTATATAGGGAATGATTGAAAAAAAACCGTTGCTCAAAACAGAAATGTCTTCTTCCTTCCAAGTATTAGGCCAAGGCCTGTTACGATCCTATAGAAAATTTTCCCTCCAGCGTTTCATAGGATGGCCCAGAGATCTTCGTCCTCTTGGTATATAATTATAAACAGCTTTGAGGATCCGATTTGAACTCATTCTTTCAAGATGGTGTTTCCAAGTTAGTTAGTCATAAGTTTGATCTTTCCGTGAAATTCTCGTATAAGACTTGAAAGCATAATAATAGTCCCTTCGATTGTATGGAGAGGTTATGTGCGCTCTAACTTGAACCTCCGGCTAGAAAGTAGATACATTAGTTGATTGGGAAAGGTACTAATGCTATATTGTCAAAAAGTAATCATTTTTTGCTCGGGAACATTGAATTTCATTGTAAATTTTGTTTAATAACGTTGAGAGGTAATCCCTAGCAGAAATCAGTTCATCGCCGCCACCTACTTGTTCCTCAATTTGCACAGATAATGTCTGTTATCTTACAACAGAAATTTGTTCCCTTTGTGTTACTGTTATTCCTGCCTTTTTCAAATAACAGATTAGATTACATTATTTCTTCTGAACGTAAAGTTACTTTTAAACGTGAGAAAGTGATTTTTATGAGAAACATTTATCATAATTTAAAATATTCTAATTCGGATTTCTATGTAATTATATATATATATATATATTTTTTTCCTCGGTTTGTATCGATCTGAGAATTTGAAATGTTAAGTTAAGCTGTTAGAATCTCTATATATCATCATCATCATCACCATCATCCAAGGATTAAGCCTGTTGGCTCGCTCTGGTTTCATGAAAGCTAGAATTGTTAAAATTGTTCAGACCATCTTCTGTGTGGGCGACCAACATTTCTCCTTCCGTGCGGTTTATAATTTAGCAATAATTTTGGAAATCTTCCTTCTGGCATTCTATCAATATGTTCTTTCCAGTCGTTCCTATATTTAATTATTCGGTCTGTAAGTTTGAATAACCTATATTTAGTTCCTTTCTTATATCTTCATTTCTTTTCTTATCCAACAGAGTATATCCTGCTATATTTCTTAAAAATCGCATCTCAGCTGCTTCCAATCTTTGTTCTTTTCTTTTAGTGATCGTCCAACATTCTGATCCATACATCAATACAGGAACAGCCATTACTTTATAAAATTTAATTTTTGTTTCTTTTCTTGTGTTTTTAAGGGTTCTTTTAATAGCGCCACACATTAGATTAAATTTATTTATTTTGTCATTCATATCTTCAATTTTAACATATGATAAATTGAAACCTAGATATTTAAAACTGTTCACCTGCTCTAAAATTGTATCATCAATTACTATTTTTTCTCTTAAGGTATCATGTCCTTTAAATGTCCATGTTCATTTTACATATAACTATATATTTTAAAGATCATTATCATCATCCGGTATCATGGCAGCTGCTGCCATCTACCGGAAACCAAACGCCATTCCTCTCTGTCCATCCATTGATCTTCCTCCATTCCTCTGATATTCATAGCTGCTTGTACTCCTCATATCCAAGTTTTCTTCGGTCTTCCTCTCTTCCTCCTTCCTATTGGGATACATTCCATAACAAAAGGCAATCTTTGCTCTGGCATTATTTTGACATGACCATACCACTGTAATGTTTTCTTTTCTATAATGTCTATGATGTCCGGCTCCTCTTGTACACCCATAATTTCCCTTAATCGACATCCCAGGATTTCTGGAGGTTGGGCGTGGGTTTAACATCCCTACCCCGTAAGTATTTCTTTATTTCGTATTCTACCCATTCTAGATTTTCCAGCTGATCTTCTTAAAACATCTGTTTCTGTACTTAAAATTATTTTCATTTCGTTGGTAGGAATTCGCAAGACTTGAGCACCATATGTTAAAATGCTCTGGATTATGGTTTGATATATTTGTAATTTTCTATTTTTTGTAATATTTTTGCTCCACCAAACAGAGTTTTAAGCATTTATTGCTAGTTTTGTTTGTGCGATTCTATTTTTAATTTCCACTGTGTTATAATGTATATTAACACTAGCTTTTGGATATATTTTTGTATATACATTGTACATAGTATAAAAGGGCAGTGGTTTTACTTCCCGCACGAGGTAGGTAATATGTAATATTACAGTATAGTTATTTAGGTTGGCAACCCCGAAATGTAGAAAATTGAACTTTCAATCGTGCATATTTGCATGCATATTTTCTACATTTTCATGAATATTTTCTACATTTTCATGCATATTTTCTACATTTTCATGCATATTTTCTACATTTTCATGCATATTTGCATGCATATTTTCTACATTTTCATGAATATTTGCATGCAGATTTTCTACATTTTCATGTATATTTTCTACATTTTCATGCATATTTTTTTACATTTTCATGAATATTTGCATGCATATTTTCTACATTTTCATGAATATTTTCTACATTTTCATGCATATTTTCTACATTTTCATGCATATTTTCTACATTTTCATGCATATTTGCATGCATATTTTCTACATTTTCATGAATATTTGCATGCAGATTTTCTACATTTTCATGTATATTTTCTACATTTTCATGCATATTTTTTTACATTTTCATGAATATTTGCATGCATATTTTCTACATTTTCATGAATATTTTCTACATTTTCATGCATATTTTCTACATTTTCATGCATATTTTCTACATTTTCATGCATATTTGCATGCATATTTTCTACATTTTCATGAATATTTGCATGCAGATTTTCTACATTTTCATGTATATTTTCTACATTTTCATGCATATTTTTTTACATTTTCATGAATATTTGCATGCATATTTTCTACATTTTCATGCATATTTTCTACATTTTCATGCATATTTGCATGCATATTTTCTACATTTTCATGAATATTTGCATGCATATTTTCTAAATTTCCATGCATATTTTCTATATTTTCATGCATATTTGCATGCATATTTTCTACATTTTCATGCATATTTTCTACATTTCCATGCATATTTTCTACATTTTCACGCATATTTTCTACATTTTCATGCATTTTTCCATGCATATTTTCTACGTTTCATGCATATTCGCATGTATATTTTCTACATTTTTCATGCATATTTAGTACTTGATTTTGCATACAAATCCGGGCTCTCGTCATCACAATAGAAAGCTGAAGTAGTTCGAATGAAGGAACTGTTGAACTTAATAGCATTTCCATGCTCATTGTTCTGAAGGCGCAAAACGTGTTGCGTTTATTTTATCTGAACCGCACAATGACAGTTGAAAAATTGATAAAGTTCTCTTAACAGGTATTGATAACTCACTTCTTTAATCAGACAGACATTTTGTTTGATTTTTTCCCCGCTTCAAATCACATTGTATTGTACAACCTCTCAACCATCTACAGTATATAAACCCTGTATTTCTGTTTTTTTTATCTATCTATCTTCGGGATTTTACAGTTGCTGCCGTCTTCCCGTGCCAAACTTCCAAAGCCTATGATCTAGGGCATCTTCAATGCTTAGCCCTCTTGATTGCATTACTGTCTTCATGTTTCCTTCCATGTTAACTTTGGTCTCCCTCTCTTCCTCCTGCTGGTCGGATGCTTTGGCCATCGCTCATCTTCCATTCTTAAAACATGTCCTAACCACTTTAACTCCTTCTCCTCAATTCTTTCAATTATGCTTTCTTCTGCTTCCATTATATTTCTAATTTTCTTATTTGTGACATGTTCTAATTTAGACTTTCTGGCACTTCTACGTAAATAATCCATTTCTAGAGCTATTAGTCTATTCTTGTAGTACTTATTGATTGTCTATACCTCACTTCTATACATTGCAACAGATTCCACCAATGTTTTACCAATATATTTTTTTGTGTCTTTTCAAATATGCTTATCCCAACACATGGAGTTTAGCAACGATATTATTTTGCTACTCAATTCAATTCTATGTTTTATATTCTCTTTGCCTATATCTTCAATGTTACCATAATTATTCCCAAATATTTAGGGGTTTTCTTTATACTATTACCAATTATTACTTTATTGTAACGGACTGTCAACAGCACGTACGGCTTACTGCCCGTGCGACCCATATTTGTAAATAATATTGTAAATATCTTACTTTTTTGTCTAATAAAGTCCTACTACTATATATTAAGTCGCAATCCGATAACGAAAACATTTATTAAGCTGGCTAGCAGTCACTTCTGTTGACAGATGGACTTCGTACGTAGACCAGCCTAATCAGAATATCGGAATGGGATCCCATACAGTAATAGAAAAATATAAATCATATAGGCCCTAATTTTTTATATCTGAATAACTAAAACTGTGAGAATCAAAATAAAGTAAATTAAATTTCTCAGAAGAACAGCAGATACACTTTTTTAGATCGAAAAAATAATGAAAACATTTTAGAACAATTAGAAGTAGAATCAGTAGAAGAAAAACTCAACAGATATAAATTAAACTGACTAGACCTTGTAAAAAGAATGGATAATTCAAGAATCCCAAAAATGATGGTGCAGTATAAGCCCAAAGAACATCATCGACCGGGAAGACCTCTTAAGACACTGCTGTATGAGTCCGCAATAGGTCTATAAAGGCCTAATTCTTGACAGATGATGATGATGATGATGATGATGACAATATTGGCAGCAGTTACTGAAACTACTTTCATTTTTGTGATTGTCGCAAGTAATAAATATAAATTACTTAATTTACATTCGTTACTGTAAATTCTTGCAATTATTAAATTTTGTTGGCATATATTTTGCATATATTACTTTATACTTGATCAATTGAGTTGGTGTTTACTTGATGAAAATCCATATTTATTAATTAAATAAAAATAAAACGTAGTTTTATTTGATTTTCATATTTATTATATAATTCAGTGACAGCTGTTTCGGTACACTGTACCTTCTTCAGACATGTTAACAAATTATGAATTGTGTTCCAACTGATCTAAGCAACAATACAACAATATTTAAATAAATAATTTGTTAACATCTCTGAAGAAGGTACAGTGTACCGAAACAGCTGTCACTGAATTATATAATAAATATGAAAATCAAATAAAACTACGTTTTATTTTTATTTAATTAACTTTATACTTGTATTTTATGTTCAAACATTCCTCTTACGAGGAAGTTTTCATATTAGAAAAGTTGTTTTGTAGCAGTTATTTATTAGGACAACAGAAGTAATGTTAATATTTTATTTATTAAAAACTAGCTCGTACCCGGGGTGTGCTGCTACCCCTAAATTAATGATAATTAATGTATTTTATATCTAGTTGAATAATCAACTTTTATAAGATTCATGATGTGTTCCGTTGAGGTATTATTCAAAATTAAAATATAAAATTATGGAATATTCACCTGAAAGGTCCGTCTCCTCAACTTAATTAATTATTTAACTATGGGAATATAATGGTACTGTACATCAACTATATGTAGACTTCAAAAAAGCATATGATTCAATTAAGAGGGAGAAGTTATATAGTATCCTGCTGGAGTTCGGAATTCCTAAAATGTTAGTTAGACTTATACGAATGTGTCTAAATGGCTCAAAGAGTAGGGTGCGTGTAGGCAAACAGTTTTCAGACACTTTTGAAATCCAGAATGGGTTGAAGCAAGGAGATGCACTATCTCCTCTACTATTTAATTTTGTACTAGAGCATGCCATTAAATCTTTAGAGAATGAGGAAGGCTTACAACTGAATGGTATTAATAAGCTGTTGAGTAACACTAAGAAATTAGGACTGGAAGTAAATATCAGTAAAACTAAATATATGGTCACACGTAGAAATTCAGTATATAATGGAAATGGACAGCTAATGACAAATGAGGGAAATTTTGAGGAAGTGGCTGAATTCAAATACCTAGGAACAATGATCACAAATAGGAATGAGATGCACAAAGAAATTAAACATAGGCTCAATTCTGGAAATGCGTGCTATTATGCATTGCAGAGACTCTTGATGTCCCAACTCCTTTCAAAAAACGTTAAGCTGAAAATATATAAAACTATTATTCTACCAGTTATATTATATGGGTGCGAAACATGGACTCTTACTTTAAGGGAGGAAAGGAGATTACGAGTATTTGAGAATAAAGTACTTAGGAAAATTTTTGGACCAAAGAGAGATGAACAGACAGGTGAATGGAGAAGACTACATAACAATGAACTACATGGTCTTTATAGGAAGCCAGATATAATAAGAACAATTAAGTCTCATAGACTGCGATGGGCAGGACATGTTGCACGTATGGGGAATGAAAGACGTGCATGGAAACTTCTTGTAGGAAAGCCAGAAGGAAAACGCCCAGTTGGTAGACCAAGAATTAGGTGGGAGAACAACATTAACTATGATTTGAGGGAAGTAGAATATACAGGGAATGATTGGAAAGTATTGGCTCAGGATAGGGATGCATGGAGAGCTTATGTCCGCGCGGCCATGAACCTACGGGTTCGATAGTGCCAGTGAGTAAGTAAGTAGCGCTTTCGGGACTTGTCCCATCATCGGCAGGATTCAAAACAGTCCCGAAAGCGCCAGAGTTAAATAATTAATTAAGTTAAGGAGACGGACCTTTCAGGTGAATATTCCATAAGTTTATATTTTAATCTAGTTGAATAAGTAAAATAAATTATAAATCGATATTGTAATTTATTGACTTAGGCTTTCACGGCCGGAGTTATTATGATGATCTTGTAGAAGATTTCCGGGCTGTTGGCCGTGGTCTTGAGGCTTGTAGTTCCCCGACGTTTCGTCAGAGACTGCGTCCGGCATCCTCAAGGGTTCTCTAGAGACTAGCAATTTTTTCGACTACCTGCCCTATTTATATATTTATCCGCGACGCAGATTTTCCCTTATTTATCGTCTCATTACTTTTAGCATCATGACTTCCATCTGCAGTAATTTTTGTCCCAAATATACATTTTCGTCACATGATTTTAGTTTTCCTCTAAAATCAGATCTTTTGATTTATTTCCTATTACCAATATGCATGGTTTTGTCCAAATTTATCTTTAATCTCCATTATTATATTCCTCCTGAAGTTTTCTTGCCATGTACTCTAAGGCCGGTATTCAAGAAGCAAGCTCTCCGTGAAGAGCGACTCTCAGCCCGTGTCTCCGTGGTTAATTAAGTGGGCCATGTAGAACTTACTCTAACTGGCTCACTCTATTCAACATTACGTGCTAACAAGATATTTATTTAAAAAGAAGTTTCGGGAACAATTGAAAGATGGGAGGCTCAGCTTACGAAAGGCGGAAATGGCATGAGCTAGAGAGCTCGGTTCTTGAATATCGACCTTAATCATGAGTAATGCCACGAGTGATTTCCAAATTATCGATAAATTCACGACTCACGAAGTGAGGAGTGAATTTATCTAGAGAATTTGGAAATCAAGAGTGACATTTGTTAGGACTATTTAACGAATAAAATTAAGCTGTTTACACACAAATCATTATTTAACTATAGTTATTTTAAAATATTTATATATTTAATGTAAACGGCGATGTTTGAAAACAAATGAGAAACGATTGGTACGCTTCATTTACTTATTTTGTTCCACACTGCAACCAGATCATACTATTTATTGCCAAAGGAACGCAATATTGTAAGAATGCACTCTAGTGGAGAAAATATAAAACACATCAAACTGTATATTAATTCATTTCTGATGTCCAGTGATGTAAATATGACAATTATATTTTTTCTGGAATGCTATTACCTGGGAAAAAATACATTTAAGAAAGTGCTAACAGTGTTTTCTTTTTTTGGTGGTATAATCAATTCCTATAAATGTTTTATATTAACTCCCGCATGCGGCATGTGTTGACATTCATGCACTACATATACAATCCGGTAGCCGTATTTCTTAGAGAGTCAGTCACTGCAAAATAAAGCTATGACCTATTCAGAATGTTAAAAAGGAGGTGATTTCTTTATTATGATAAACTTTAGTTGGTAAATTCTAGGCGAAACACTACTGTGATTGGTTGTAAATTAAAAATCACTGTAACGTGATTGGCCATTGACTCCCATTTGGGGCATGAGTTAAATAGTCTTCATAATCTTCTGCCATCAGCAAATAGCAACGAATAAATCATATCTTCCTCTTCTATGTAAAGAATACATCATCATCAACAACAACAAGGATTAAGCCCAGTGACCTGTTCCGATCTCATTATAGGTCGAATTGGTCCTTCCATCTCTTCAATGGTCTTCCCAACATTCTTCTCCCTTTTGGTTTATAATTATACAAGAATACATTTTTTGACTATTTAACTCATGTCACAAATGCTAGTCAATGACCAATCACGTTTCAATGAATTTTGTTTTACAACCAATGACAGTCGTGTTTCACCTCGCTCTTTATTAATTTCTCTTTATCAGCTCCTGCTTTTTAATGTTCTGAACAGGACAGACCATTATTTTTCTCCAACAAATTCTTGATTATAGCAAATAATGAACAGATTCCTTGATTTTACTGAGTTGTTTACTAAAAAAATAAATGAATAACCCGTAATGTTGATTATGATATATAGTTTGATGTGTTTCATTATTTCTCCACTTGAGTGCACTCTTACAATATTGCGATCTTATTTGGCAATAAATAATATGATCAAGCAGCAGTGAATGAACATAACCTCACATTTCTGATTTGTTTTCAAACATCACCGTTTACATTAAATACATAACTATTTTAAAATAACTATAGTTAAACAATGATTTGTGAGTGAACAGCTTAATTTTATTCGTTAAATAGTCCTAACAAATGACATTCTTTATTTCCAAATTATTGAGTGAACAGCTTAATTTTATTCGTTAAATAGTCCTAACAAATGTCATTCTTGATTTCCAAATTATTGAGTGAACAGCTTAATTTTATTCGTTAAATAGTCCTAACAAATGTCACTCTGATTTCCAAATTATTGAGTGAACAGCTTAATTGTATTCGTTAAATAGCCCTAACAAATGTCATGTCACTCTGATTTCCAAATTATTGAGTGAACAGCTTAATTGTATTCGTTAAATAGCCCTAACAAATGTCACTCTTGATTTCCAAATTATTGAGTGAACAGCTTAATTTTATTCGTTAAATAGTCCTAACAAATGTCACTCTTGATTTCCAAATTATTGAGTGAACAGCTTAATTTTATTCGTTAAATAGTCCTAACAAATGTCACTCTTGATTTCCAAATTATCGATAAATTCACGACTCACGACTCGTGGCATTACTTATGATAATGATAATGTATTTTTTGATAATAATAAAGAATACATTATCAAAAAAGTTTTGTCATTTTCTTTAAATATAGGAACCACCTTATCTTGAAATCTCTGTACAAGTCGGTTTATCCAGGAATCAAGTTGTTAGAATTTTCCTCATATAAAAAGTTGCGAAACCTGGAATTTCCCTTCGCGTATATTTAGCACTTGTTCAGCAACATGTTATGAATAGAAATACACGAGGAATGGCTGTTTTAATGAATTTCCTTTCTTCACCAGTTTAGCCTTGATTCTTTAATAAAACGTTTTACCCTAAAGACATTTGTTATTAATAAATGAGCAAATACCCGGATTGCGTTGCTATGCCTAAATAAATGAAAGGTGTTTTTATTTTTAGTCGAAAAAGATAATAGTATATTACGATGCGAGGTTGGGAAGTGGTTTTTACAGAAGCGAGGAAATTGTTTTAAAACCGAGGGTTTTTAATTCCAAGATTCTGCAAAACGCTTCACAAACGAGTGTTGCACATTATTTTTTTGCGCGATGGTGGTCATGATATTTTCAATGTATATTAGAAAGGGTAGGGGCACGCCGTAGCGTAGTGTAGTGAGCTACAAGCCGGAGGGTCGAGGGTTCAAGTCCCGTTGGGGTCAGGATTTTTAAACTGACCCAAACCCTCTGGCGGCACTATGGCCCCGGGGTCGACTCAGCCTCTAACGGAAATGAGTACCAGACGCTTGTTCTGGGGTAAAGGCGGCCGCCATGCAGGGCTGACAACCCGGCTGACATAAAGTGCCGATTGTCTAGAAAAAGTGGGAGCCTTAACCTCCTACTACCCCAAGGGCCTCCGGGTCTGTTGTGGGATCACTTTACTTTATTTGAAAGGTCTATATATATTTTTTTCAAAAATCTTTTCATGAAAATATAATTTGCATTTCACTAAAATAAATTAAGCTTGTGAAACGAGATAGTTAATTTAAACATTTTAAGTTTGGCAAACCTGTAACTTGAAATGTTAATCTGATTTTTATTATCAGAATAATTAATGAAGAGCCAAGATATGTTGAAAGATTTAATGTACTTAATATTATCTCAAAAATAGCTAATTGACATTAATTTTTATTTTCAATGCTAACACCTGATTACAGGGGGAACTTAATCATCTGGTAATGAAGTTTATCAGGATTAAAGTCTCTAAAAGAAGCCGTGTCTAGGGTAGACCTTATACAAACAAACACGAATGAATCTTTTGATAAAGAAGGTTATAAAAACGATTAATTGGCTATTTAGACATTATCTACAAGGTCGCAAGGGAACTGTCAACATGCCGAAATCTATAGTCAGTGACAATACAACATTAAAATAGCATAAGGCCAAGAACAGAACCTTGGGACACTACATTAGATATTTCTTGCGTTAGAACATAATACTACATAAACATACAATATAAAGATTTAAATTTTAAACAAAAAAGTTTATAGGTATACATAACCACAACATATTAAAAATATTTTTAACAATAATCATGTAGAATACTCCTCAAACACATAAACGATTAATTGGCTATTTAGGCATTATCTACAAGGTCGCAGGGGAACTGTCAACATGTCGAAAACCTATAATCAGTCACTTTCCTTCTGATTGAACGCTGGAGTGATACGACGCCTGAAAGATGCCTGGATTATAGATGCAGCTTTGTGAAGCTTAAGATCATTCATGTCGATTTCAGCCAACTCCTCCTGTGTCTTTCGGCAAATAAACAACATTACAACATTAAAATAGCATAAGGCCAAGAACAGAACCTTGGGACGCTAACAATTGTACTAGATATTCTTGCATTAGAACATAATACTACATAAACATACAACATAAAGATTTAAATTGTAAACGAAAAATGTTTATAGATATACAAAACCACAACGTATTAAAAATATTTTAACAATAATCATGTAGAAATCTACTCAAACACATAAACGATTAATAGGCTATTTAGACATTATCTACAAGGTCGCATGCCGAAAGCTAGCTTGAAAATTCTCCAGAAAGCGTTGTTATGTACCAAGAATTTGTTAAATTATCTGCCGTTTTTAACTGCAAGGCGCACAAATCTGAGCTAGAATTCAGCAATGGCATGGCACTGTATGGAGCAGAAGGACTCCCTGCATGAGCAAGAGCATAGTGGAGTGAGCCGGGATGCGGCGATGACGACAGATAAGGGTTATCCAATGTACCAATTGAAGAGTTGTTTTATTTCCCTATTGATTAAATGAGACATTTGACGATAGATTTTAGTGCCTTTCAGTTAAAAACGGCGGAATGAGCAAGTGCTCGTGCTCGGGTACAGTTCAGCTACATAAACGTATAGGCTACATGCACTAGCGGACCCGACAGATGTCTTGTCTGAGCGTTATATATTTTTTGCGCTATTGTCCGTTTTGTCATACTTACAGTAATGGCGACCATGATTGAAAGTTGAACTTCCTACATTTCGGGGTTGCCAACCTAAATAACTATATTGTAATATTACATATTACAAACCACGTGTGGGAAGTAAAACCACTGCCCTCTATGTATGCTACATACAATGTATATACAAAACAAATATCAAAAAGGTAATGTTAATATACATTATACGAAACGAATCACTGAATTTTAAATGAACTGAACTTTATTTGAAACATTATAAAACAATAAATACGTACTTTCCGCCATTTTATCACTGAATTGATTTCACGGCCTCCTGTACTTTCAATTAATAAACGTTGCCCACACTGTTAACATTAATCAGTTTCCAACAGATATGTTATTATTTTATTATTTATTATTATTTTGAAAACACATTCGCGCAAAAAATAATGTACAACGCACGTTTGTGAAGTGTTTTGCAGAATTTCAGAACATTTTCCTCGCTTCTGTAAAAACCACTTCCCAACCTCGCATCGTAATGTACTATTTTCAATTAACCGTTTAACAGTCCGTGAATATTGTAGACACAAATAAGCACTGAAAATAAAAAGTTGCTAGTCAGTTTTTTTTTTCCGATTTCAGGTAAACCTCCACTTCTAGCTGTCGGGTTCCGCTCATTTTTTTATAGTACCTACGTCGGTTTATTTTAATAGGATATACTGAGTTTGGTTGTGAAACATCAAAAATTGTGATCGCTAGTGCGATTTTTAAATTTTCAATTCCGGTCAATTCCTACACCTAATGGTTTTAGAGGTTCCAATTGTGAATGTAAAACGTCCCGAGACCCACACACACACACACACAATGTCATCAAAATCGGTTCAGTCGTTCAGCCAGTTTTTAATTTCGGATTTCAGGTAAACCTTCACTTCTAATTGTCGGATTTCGCTCATTTTTGGATAATACCTACCTCGGTTTATTTTAATATGATGTAGTGAATTTATTTCGTTCATCCTTCCATCCATAGTAATTCTGCCCAAAGGCAGGTCATTCACTGCAGTCATAACATTTTCATGCTATGCTTGCAGCTTTACTAGGGAATTGTATACTTCACAGACGAAGTGTATGAAAGCAGTAGGTATTTCATACTCAGCACATTATATCATGAAGGATTGTACTATAACTTACCTTCATTTAGACGCTGAGCGGGCGTGTTAGTTCCGAGTCTAACGGACATACTTCATAATTTTAATCATCACCTTTATCTCACAGTGAACTACGAAATATTAAAATACAAAGTAGCTAAACTGAATAAGAAGAGCAAATTTAATTACCGTAAAACAGAAAATATAAAACATAAAATTGAATACGCCTGAAAAAAAACTATATATGTGAGTGACATCATGACAGTTCCTATATTATCAGGTAGTAAGCCATTACATAGCTTTCAATTCCCCGTGCCCTCTTCGTCCCTTGCTTTCATTCTTCTCGTCTGTGGACTATAGGTGTGGTAGCTTCCCGTTGCTTTCCACACCGGTGAAGGATGATGATGATGATAAGGATGATGATGACAAGGGTGATGATGACGATGATGGCCATATGATTTCGGGGACCGTTTGGGCCTTAAAGTTTTCTGACATTTGTCTTACAGGTGAGGAAAAACCTCGATAAAAACCTCACCCAGAAAAACTGCCCCGACCGGGGATCGAACCCGGGCCCGCTGCGTGACAAGGCAGCACGCTACCTCGAGACCACAGCGGTGGACATATATATATCAGGACGGATCAAAGACGGAAACAAAATATGACAAACGCTAGAAAAAGTCCTACCATTTGGAAAAAGAAAACCACCATTCGTCCAATGAAAATACAATGGTACATCTGCTTTGTTTACATTACACATGGAACTTAGGTCGGAAGAGGTATTGTAGGGCCTAATAGTAAGACAACCGTTGTAAACACGATACATTTCCAAGTGAAGACAAGACAAGACAAGTCATGGGGATGGAAGAGTAGTGCCCCCCTTTATTTATCCATACTCATTGTCCGTCTTTGATCCGAGGCTCGATCCTTGGACTGCGAGCAATGTATAAGATACACCTTGAAGTGGGTTGCTAGCCCGTTTTCATGACGGGTTTATTATTCGGGGTTTCCTCCCTAAGCTGATTGCCTTCACCCAGCTCCAGAGCTCAGCCTGCCCCGTTTTATTTCGGAGTTGTCTCTCCTAGATGGGTTGTCTTGCAGGACTAAAGAACCCCATCCGCCCGTTTGTCAATCTACAAGGCAGTAGATGTAGAGTTGCATCTTCCGTCAGGTACAGTAAGAACTATTCAGGAGAAAACATTATTTGATAAAGTACACAACACAGAAATTAGGGACAAATGTCATATTCAATACAACCAAATGTATTATTTCATTCATTCAAGAGCAGGTCTTTCACTGCAAACTCAGCATTCTCCACTCTTTCCTTAACTCAGAAATGTATTGTAGATAGACGAAAATATTGACCCATATAGAAAGAATGGAAGACAACCGGCTTGTAAAAAAAGAGCTAAAGAATGTAGGCCAATGGACGGGAGAAGAACAAGAGGAAGACCAGCCAAGAGATGTATAGTCAGTGAATGCACATCCAATACGTCTTCCTCCGAGGAGTGATTTTGGAAATCGTCTTGTATCTTGTAAGCCCGTGTTTCCCTTAACAGAGATTTAGGCACTCTTCCCCTACAGGGAAGAATTTGAACCATACTAATTTAGTTACATTTGTTTTCGTATAGATGTCATTTCAGTGGTCCGTGATCAGCGTTCCGCCTCATACTGACATCTAGGAAACCAAGGTAGTACTAGGATGGGAAAAATTCGGTTAAATTTTGCTTAGAGGCCTTTTCATTCAGGCTTAAGGATCATTTACAAGCCTGAAAATCTTCAGACTCGGGACCCACAGCTGAAAGTTCCTCCCGGAGGACTTGCTCCTTGGATCTTTCCATCCTAAAAAAATCCATCGACCCCGGCCGGGTTTGAACCCGCGACCCTCGGGACCAGAGGCAAGGAGCATAACCACTAGTCCACCGCGGCCGATAAATAAAGAGGATAAAAATCCTACAAATTATAATTAAGAAGAAGAAAAGGAAGAAGAAGAAGAGGAAGACTCATTGTCCCGTCTAGTTTACACTCAGTTTTCCATGTGGAATCAACGAGCAGGGCCCGTGGCCTGTCTCTTCCGGCCGCTTTGGGGACGTAAATGCCCTCTTCAGCCCACAAATAATATCTCCAAGTTGAAGGTAGAGCGATGATCCAGCCGCCGGCCATAACCAGATGTTGATCAGGAAACAAAGATCTGGTCATTGAACATTAAGAAGCCTGTTTTTCGTTAGATGTTGTTTCTGGTTTTAACATTTTATTTGTGGTCATTCTAATAATTATGTTCGTTTCTCGTTTTATTCTGCGATTACGCATAAAATTTTATCTTATCTTTGCTAGGTTATGTTACATCTGTTGACACTCATCTGCCCTCTATCGAGTAATTGTGAAACTGCGTGGTCTAACACATGACTACTTAGTTTTGCCGCTTGTCCATAGATGGCAGTATAGTAGCGTGTGTGATCTAAGATAATGATTTGCAAGTCACTAACAAATCTGACAGATATATGGGACTAGGTCAGCCTTGTGCAACTATGATATCGTATTTTTTTTAATTATCGCGTAATATTAGTTTAATTAAGCGATAAACTTTGCTATGCAATCAGATGATGAATGGATTTTGTAACCTGTCAATCAAATAGAAAGATTCCTCATTATCGCCTTGTTTGTTTACTGTTTGTTTTTAAACGAGTCGGGTCTACACTAAGATATATGTTAGCTACCAGTGGTTCCATAAACTAACTCGCTGGCTCTATCGAACCCATAGGTTCATGGCCGGGCAGACATAAGCTCTACTTACTTAATACTAAATACAGGCTTTCCACTTTACAGCAGTTTGCCTTTGATTCCTGCTTTCCAGAGATTCCTATCTTCCCATTGTCCCATCTTCCATACCCCTCTTCATCATGGCATCATGTATTCCCTCATACCATGCTCTTCTACTTCTCCCCCTCTTCCTTCTGCCTGGTACCATCTAATCCAGCACCTGTTTAGGTCACTGGTCTTCCGACATCCGTTGTACATGTCCATACCACTGTAGAGCTCTCTTTGTTATCCTATCGATAACAGTTTCTTGTGCATCCATTTCTTGTCTGATATATGTATTTCGAATATGTTGTAGCCTGGATATTCTCATACTTCTCAGTAATCCATCCATTTCTGTCCCCAAGATTCTTTTCTGCGTCCTTTCATTTATTGTCCAGCTTTCTGATCCATATGTAAGTATACTTTCTATTATTGTCTGTATAATCTCTTTTTTTGTTTTTCTGGTCAAATTTCTATTCCATAAAAGACCATTCAGGGATCTAATCGCCTTCCTTGCGCAATTTACTCTGTTAATAATGCCTTTTTCACAAGTACCAGATTTATCTATTATAGATCCAAGATATTTAAATTCTTCAACATGTTTAATTATCATATTATTTATTTGTAGGTCTTCTGAATTTGCTCCGATTACCATATATTCTGTTTTAATATAATTTATCTTCAGTCCACCTACCTCAAATGCATCTACCAACAACTTTCTAATCATATATTCTATATCTTCTTTATCTGGTCCTATTATAATCTGGTCATCAGCGAATAATAAATTGTGCAGTAAGTGGCCAATGTTGATTCCCATTCCCCTACATGACTTATTCCATTTCATTAATACATCTTCTAAATATATCTTGAAATAAGCTCTACACACATCCCTTTCCTGAGCTAATATTTTCCGATCATCCCCTGCATAATCATCATCTTCTTCTTCTTCTTCCTTGGCTCTACGCTCCTCTAAGAACCTTGGCTTCCTTCATAAGATCTGCCCATTCTTCTCTATTACTAGCTTTCTGCCTCCATGTTTTAACCTTCAGATGTGGTAAGTCTTCCTCAACCTTATCCAACCATCTTAGTTTCTGTCTTCCAACCTTTCTTCTTCCTTCTACAGTAGTATCCCTTCAAGAATCCTTCTTGCATTTCTTTCCTACTCCATTTGCAACACATGAACTACCCATTCGAGCCTCTTTCCTCTAATGTTTGCTTACTTACACACTCGCACTATCGAACCCGAAGGTTCATGGCGGCGCGGACATAAGCTCTCCATACATCCCTATCCTGAGCTAATGCTTTCCAATCATTGCCTGTATAATCTACTTCTGTCAAATCATAGTTAATGTTGTTCTCCCACCTTATTCTTGGTCTACCAACTGGGAGTTTTCCCTCTGGCTTTCCTACAAGAAGCTTCCATGCAAGTCTTTCATTCCCCATACGTGCAACATATCCTGCCCATAGCAGTCTACGAGACTTAACTGTTCTTATTATATCTGGCTTCCTATAAAGACCATGTAGTTCACTGTTATGTCTTGTAATGTCTCCTGCCAGATCTAATTCTTTATATAATTCTTTCAATTCCTATATTTCCCCATGCATAATCTACTTTCCTCAAATCATTCTTAATGTTATTTTACTGCTTCTTTCATGTACTGCCAACTGGGCGTTTTCCCTCTGGTTATCCTACAAGAAGCTTCCATGCATGTCTTTTATTTCCCATTCGTGCCACATGTCCTGCCCATCGCAATATGAGACTTAACTGTTCTTATATCTGGTTTCCTATAACGATCATGCAGCTCACTGTTACGAAGTCTTCTGTATTCAACCGTCTGTTCATCTATATTTACTCCAATCATTTCCCAAATAATTTCTTCTCAAATACTCGTAATGTACCGTATAAACGGAAGTGCATATTAGAAGTGTTAAAATTCATCTGAAATACCGGTATTTACTTTTCTAATATTCGTCTCTGCCAAGGGCAATCGTTATTGAAGTAACGGGAATATAGGTTTCTTTGTGAAGCAGGTAGTTCAGTTGTTGGTAAATGACCTACGTTGGAATCTAAGAATTGACAATGAAATTGAGGGAAGGAAAATTCCTACTACACCGAAAAGAAAAGGTACATAAAATGTGTGCGCAAATACACGGAGCAAAAATAAAGTTCAGAATAATCCCATAGAAATTAGGGTGCGCAAATTACGCGAGCAACTACGGTATATTACTAATAGTAAGAAATATTTAATGTAACAAGTCTGTTGGCTGCTCAGGAGCTGGAATGTAGCCAACCTTATGGAATACAGCGACTGCAGCATTCCAATCGGCGCGGTGGCAGGAAAAATTATCACTGATTAAGAGCTTCCATAAAAATCGGCGCATTAGCCAACCGAGGCGTTATAGTACAGTTCCCACACATAGATGGCAGAGAGGTCAGTAATAATCGCCAATAGTTACTTGTAGATTATAATAAATAAAACACGCATATTTTATAATAATTTATCAAATACTGCTCACTATTAATATCTTGTTTTAATAGAGTTATTAAAGAATTTAATTTTATATAATAGTATTTATTACACGGCAGTTTCAAGTAAAGTTCCTGCTGTGCTTCAATGTTGCCATCTTGTACATAATACTTTAGCGTTACTCGTCTTCGAATTTTTATGATTAAGTTATCTACTTACTAATAATTTTTGGATTCGATTTTTTGGTTTGTGCCATAAAATCGATATGTCTGTATAGGTCGCGCAAGGGATTTTGAAGAATGTCCTTGACCGTAAATCCAATGGGAGAGCCTATCAAGAATGCTGAGCTGTGAATTCCCTGTCTGCCACGTGTACAAACAAAACAGTTCCTCTACAAAAACATGTACAGTCCATAGAGAATTATAGTGAGACGCGGATGTGTTGATTTTAAATTTTAAACCATAGACTTTAATTATAATATTTTGTACACTTGCTGCCTGAAGTGTTAAAATTATAGTGCAATGTGAATATCGGGTCCCCTAGCCATTATAGCTGCTCTTCTCAACCTCGAACCGCTACTCATTGTAGCTACCCAAATGCTTCACGATGCTGGGTGAGCACCGGTCCCATACTGGCAGAAATTCCATGGGAACATTTCTTCCCCCGTGGAGACTCGAATCAGCACAAGTCCCGTAGCTTTGAGCTAAGGCATCTCGCCTTAATCACATGGCTACAGCGCGGGGAAGACTATAAATTGTTTAAATTAAAGTGACATTTAGTGGTTATTTAAAACATTAAAAGTGTGATATAAACCAAATACAGTGTGTGTGTGTGTGTGTATATATATATAGAGTGAATATACTTCCTCCACGGATAAATATGTCCTAACTCACTGGCACTATCGAACCCGTAGGTTCATGGCCGTGCGGACATAAGCTCTCCATACATCCCTATCCCGAGCTAATGTTTTCCAACCATTCCCCGTATAATCTACTTCCTTCAAATCATAGTTAATGTTATTCTCCAACCTCATTCTTGGTCTACCAACTGGGTGTTTTCCCTCTGGTTTTCCCACAAGAAGCTTCCATGCACGTCTTTCATTCCCCATTCGTGCCACATGTCCTGCCCATCGCAGTCTACGATAAAGATTACCTATATTATTTAATCTTTGTAGTGAGATTTTAAAAATATTTAGCAGTGACTCTATTTGGTATTCGCTAGCGAGGGAGTTAGCAACATAGAGAACGAATGAGCAATGACGTGTGGTCATACATCCTATTGGCTGAGACCTACATCTGGTTAGTATAGGACTCGCATCTAAGCTCCCATTACAAATTTCATTCGTCAGGAATCATTGCTAGGGTTATACTCACTAGTTGTTAAATCTTAAAAACGTGTTTGGTCACCTTCAAGGAATCTCTTACTTAATGTTATTTTACATTTTAGTGATAAAATTGTTTGCATTCTTAAATGACTCCTAGAGCTATGTCGGCGATAGTATTGCTCCATAAAGTATTATCAATGCAGGACAGGTCGAAGGCGATGAGCCGTACTACAAAGGTACCTTGTTGGAAAGAATAAGCATTTTCGCCGTAAAAACATAACCGTCAAGAAACGCGGACATGGGTTACATTTGGGTAAAATTTTGCTGAGGTAAAAATACTCCCCCATTTGCTTCTCCGGGCGGTGGCTAGTATAGAGAATCAATAGCAAAAACTCAAACACAGGGACATGTTCCTAGGAACGTGGAATGTTAGGTATTTATGAGGCGCTGGAGATATCATCATCATCATCATCATCCAAACCAGGTATTAGTCCTAGAAGAACTGTTACGGCCTGAGAAAGCAGTTTTCGTGCCATCTTTTCATAGGTCGACCAAGTGACCGTTTCCCATTTGCTGTTTATAATTATATACCAAGAGGACGAAGATCTCTGGGCCGTCCTATGAAACGCTGGAGGGAAAATTTTCTATAGGATCGTAACAGGCCTTGGCCTAGTACTTGAAAGGAAGAAGAAGAAGAAGAAGAAAATGAAGGGGCAAAATAGTGTGTATCCATTTCTTATAAACATGTATAATGGAGGAAGCAATATTTATCTATCCATGTATGGATATTAATTGCTAAGGTTACTCATATCGATTTCACAGAAATGTGGTGCCATCTGAACCTATTCATATTTAATATTGTATTTTAAGATTTTCTCTGGGTTTTCTCCCGTTTTCCCCTGCCACGTTCTCATTCCACCCTTTCCCCATACTCATCTAATCCATTTCGACTTATTTAGTTAATCTGCCCCTGTAATGGTGTGTCAGGCTCATGACTTCCATTTCGTAATAATTCTATCTATGAAAGTACTCTAACTGGAATTAATTGTCTTATTATTAAACGAACAAAACTGTTTGCGTGATAATACTCTATAACATCGTTTCCGAAACTGTGGTTCGCGAACCGCTAGGGGTTCGACAAAATATTTCCGTAATGTAGGTTTTCGAGGTTAGGTCTATTGTTTCCTTCATTTCTGCAGCATTTTAATAATAATAATAATAATAATAATAATAATAATAATAATAATAATGTAATTATTTGTATTATTTTAAATTTAAATTAACCGTTAATCAACCTTATTACATATGTGTAAAATCGGAAATTTATCACATTATTTCCACAATAAATTAATATTTACAGCGAATTCCTGATTTACAGTTATGTAACAACGTTAGGAATGCATTTGATTTCGCTACAACTAGGCCCACACGTTGTGTAACTTTTAAGCCGTAACTAGAGTAACTTTAGGTTTTAACCGTTAACCCTTTAGGTGCCATGAGCTGATTAGAACGGCTCAGATGCTTCTGTCCATTACCTACCAGATAATATACTAAACTACTTGCAAAGCCGATCACATCGGCAGATGCAATTTTAATCTCTGACACAAAAAATATTACCAGTGGCATGCAGAGGGATAAGGGTTAAGTTAATTTAAGGTTTTTTAACCGTTTGCTTGGGATTGAAATTTATGCACGTCTACTGTATGTATATTTAAAAGTCAGTGGTTCACCCAACTCAGATCGTTGTGGAATTGGGTTCGCAAGTGGTAAAAGGTTGGGAACCGCTGCTCTATAACAGTGGGTGGCGGATGCATTGCTTATCTTCTTCTTCTACTACTACAAGGTTTAGGCTATGCAGCCTGTTCCGGCCAAGTTAAAAGTGGAGTCCATCTTCTACGTGGTCGGCCAACATCTCTTGTTCCTCTGGGATTATACAGGAAGGTTCTTTTTGGTATTCTTTCGTTGTTCATTCTCATTAAGTGTTCTGTCCATTTTTTTAGTCAGCTGTGGGTCAATACAAATATTTGTTCCATAGTACAAGCTCTTAACAGTTTCTATAATCTGAATAGGGAGGCCTTTTTCTTTTAGGACATTCCACAATATTTCCCTGTTTACTCGATCAAATGCCTTATCTAAGTCTATAAATAACAAATGCGTTTCTAGGTTTTTTTCTTGTCTTTTGTTTATTATCTGATCCAGGGAAAATACTCCATCGGTACAAGATCTTCCTTTTCGGAACCCGTTTTGTTCTTCTGCTAGTGTTACTTCAGTAATTCGTTGTATTCGTTTTGCTATTATTCTAGCAGAGATTTTATATCCACTATTTAGGAGGGTAATGCCTCTGTAATTAGATGGTTGGTTTCTTTCTCCTTTCTTGTAAATTGGTTTTACTATACCTTGCCTCCATGTTGCTGGTATATCATGATTCTCCCAACACATATTAAGAAAATTCAAGAATCTTAATTTAAAGAATATATCTGCATATTTAATTAGTTCTGAATTGATGTCATCTGGTCCGCTAGTTTTTCTATTATTTGTTAATTTGCATTGCTTGTATATTGTAAAATACACAACCAACATACTTAAACAGAGTATACAGTTTATTATGTTATATAGAAAACTATAAATAAATGAATCGAAGCTAATATTATGTGCATTAATTGAAACAAACATTTATATCATGATCATTGTTATATTAAAAATAAAACGAATTCAGCTTATCTTCAGACAGAAGGAAAATAGAAACTGCAGAAATGAAGTTCCTACGTTCAGTAGCAGATATGACAATTTTGGACAAGAAAAGAAGCGAGGATATTAGGAAGGACTTAAATATTTTCAATTTAACAAATAGAATTGACAACATGAGAAACAACTGGTATGAACATGTCAAGAGAATGCCTACAGATAGAATCCCTCATCTGTTACTAAAGTACAAACCAATAGGACATAGAAATGTTGGACGCCCATTTACTAGATGGGAGGATTCATTAAATCCCACTTGATGTGAAAACAGGTCAAAAGGCCTAATTTCATGAAGCAGAAGAAGAAGAAGAAGAAGAAGAAGAAAATAATAAATATTTTATGTAACAAGTCAGTTGGCTGCTCTGGTGCTGGGTTATAGCACACCTTATGGAATACAGCGACTGCAGCGTTCCAAGCGGCTGAAGAAAAACTATCACTGATTAAGAGCTCCCATTAGCATCGGCGCGGGAACAAACCGTCGCATTGTAGTACAGTTCTCACACATAGATGGCAGTGAGATCAATGGTAATCGTCAATAGAGTTAGTGGTGGATTATAATAATTAAAACGTACATATTTTATAATAATTTATCAAATACTCCTCACTCTTAATATCTTGTTTTAATTGGGTGAGTAAAGAATTTAATTTCATACTGCAGCATTTATTACACGACATTTTCAAGTAACGTTCCTGCTGTTTTCCCTTGTTACCATCTTGTACATAATAGCATTACATGTGTACCTAGAGCTGGCATGAAGCAGTGCTTCAGATGCCAGAAGTTTAACCATACTTTCATGGGGTGTTCCTTAACCCCATCTTGCGTAATTTGCGCTGGTACTCATAGTCATCGTGAGTGTCCGGTGAGAACCGAGGCACTCACGGACAAGAGCCTGCTGAAGTGCGCGAACTGTGGGGAAGAGGGACATCCCGCTTCCTACCGGGGTTGTGAAGCCTATAAAAAAAGCAAAAGAAATTTATGAAAAAAGAAAACCAAACCAAAGTCCAACAACTCCGGCGTCCCAACCTCGAACTTTCACATCAAAATCTGTTAATCCTACAGTCTCATATAGTTCTATGGTAAACTCTGGCATCACAGTTAAACCTACTACAGGCACTGTCCCATGTCAGCCAGGGTCTGTGGCTGCTATACCAATGACGGATCAGGGACAACAACTTTTCCATAACATTCAGCCTCTGCTGAATGGTCTGTCGACACCTATGGAAAGGTTTGTGTTCCTGACAAATCTAGTGAACTCATGTTTCATATCATCCATACCTGCTACGGTAATGAACACATAAGCAGCGAGACAGCAAGGCTAAGGAACAAAACCCCATACTGAATAAACACAATGGTGTTTGGCCGCCAAGGGACCTCAACTGGTTCCCAAAAAGCGGCACACTGGGCAATGCTAGTCATTGCCACAAAACAGTCAGTCAGTTATCGGCTTTTGCAAATGTGATTTATAAATATAAATAATAATTTTTGGATTCGATTTTTTGGTTTGTACCATAAAATCGATATATCTGTATTCATTAGTTGTTAAAACTTATAAAACTAAGTTTAGTCACCTGTAAGCAAACACCCACTCCTAATTATCTTTACTTTGTCGTGGCGAAGTGGTTTGCTTGCTTAAATTACCCAGATAACTATGTCGCGATAGCATTGCTGCAGAAACTTTTATCAATGCAGGACAGGTCGAAGGCGAAGAGCCAGATGGCAAAAATTACCGTGGTCGAAAGTATGGCATTATTTTCATCATAAACATAACCGCCACGAAAGGCGGACATGGATTACATTTGGGTAAAATTTTCCGTAGGTAAAATAGTCCTCCATTCGGTTCTCCGGGCGGATACGACCTCACGGGAATCTGTAGCAAGGGCTCAAAGACAGGGCATGTTCTTAGGAACATGGAATGTTAGAACTTTATACAATAGCGACGCGCTTGAGACATTAACACATTTGCAGGAATTTAGATGGCTATGGGAAGGTAGTCAGGAATCAGAAATATTTTGCATTTTACTTCGGGGATTCAGCGAGTCCTGAATTTGGAACTGATTTTAGGCAGAAAGAGAATCCTTTCCGCTATCCGTGATATTGAATTGTCAGTGATAGCATATCACATATAATTCTGAAGGGCAAAGACGTGATTTTGTAACAGAACACGGCCCCACAGGAAATAAGAATGACAAGATCAAGGATGAGTTCTATGAAGAATTAGAATGTGTTTGATAATCTCCGACGATATCATATGAAAATTGTCTTAGGAGATTTTAATTTGGACGTGGGGCGGGAAGATATATTCAGGCCAACAATAGGCAAATACAGTTTTCATGAAGATAATAACTACAGTGTGGTGTTAGATAAGTCACCTTTCACGCATCAAACATTCCAATACAAGGATATTCATAAATACACCTGGACGTCTTCAGATGGTGAAACTCGGAACCAGACAGATCATGTATTAGTGGACAAAGGCTTACACAGTAGCATCATCGATGTTAGATCAGTTAGAAGAATGGACTGCAATTCGGATCATCATCTGATCAGTGTCCACCGCTGTGGTCTCGAGGTAGCGTGCTGCGTTGTAACGCAGCGGGTGCGGGTTCGATCCCCATCGGGGCAGTTATTCTGGGTGAGGTTTTTATCGGGGTTTTTCCTCACCTGTAAGACAAATGTCAGGAAAACTTTAAGGCCCAAACGGTCCCCGAAATCATATAGCCATCATAATCATCTTTATCATTATCATAATCATCATCCTTCGCCGGTGTGGAAAGCAACGGGAAGCTATCACACCTTCAATTTCCTAGGAATGCATTTGATTTCGCACAACTAGGCCTACACGTTGTGTAACTTTTAAGCCGTAACTAGAGTATTACACATCCAAGTTAACTGTTCACGGGCGGAGGGGAAGAGTTTTAGCGCTAGTGTCGCCGATCTACTGAATCTGTGGAAGGGATGTAGGAGAAAACTGTACATCCGATCACGTATTGAAATTTTTCAACTTCAAATGTGGGGGGAGAATCTGTAAACACGTGTGAAAGATCTTAACATGGTTGTCAAATTAGTCATTTAAGCACGGAACGCTCAAGCGGTCGGATCATTTAAAATCACAGTATTTGTCGTCTCTCTGTTACCAGCCTCACAATAAATCACAAGTGGCAACATGTAATGAGAAGGGCAAGGAAGGGACAGCTCATTCCTAGACGTAACCCCTAAAGTAACAGGGTTGTCAAGTTAGTCATTCTGCCACTGACCACGCAGAACGACGGATCATTAAAATACATAGTATTTGTCAGCTCTCTACCTGCCAATCAAACAACATAATTCAAAGGACAGGAAGTGGCAACATAGTAAGGAATAGAAAGAGAAAGACAGTTTGTTAGTTAACATATTTTCCGCCTGCACAAAACACTTGGATGGGTAATAACTTTAGGTTTTAACCGTTAAGGGTTTAGTTAATTTAAGGTTATTAAACCTTTTTGCTTGGAATTGAATTTTTTGCACGTCTACTGTATGTATATTTAAAAGTCAGTGGTTCACCCAACTCAGATCGTCGTGGAAGGGGTTCGCGAATCGTAAAAGGTTGGGAACCGCTGCTCTATTACAGTGGGTGGCGGATGATATTGTAAATACACCGAACATAATGAAAAAAGTATACAGTTTATTATGTTATATAGAAAAAAAACTATAAATAAATGAATCGAAGCTAATATTATGTGCATTAATTGAAACAAACGTTTTTGTCATGATAATTGTTATATTAAAAGTAAAACGAATTCAGCTTATTAAAATAATAAGAAATATTTTATCTAACAAGTCAGTTGGCTGCACTGGTGCTGGGTTATAGCACACCTTATGGAATACAGCGACTGCAGCGTTCCAAGCGGCTGCTGAAAACACTATAACTGATTAAGAGCTTCTGTTAGCATCGGCGCGGGAACAAACCGTCGCGTTGTAGTACAGTTCTCACACATAGATGGCAGTGAGATCAATGGTAATCGTCTATAGAGTTACTGGTAGATTATAATAATTAAAACGTACATATTTTATAATAATTTATCAAATGCTCCTCACTCTTAATACCTTGTTTTAATTGGGCAAGTAAAGAATTTAATTTCATATTACAGCATTTATTACACGACATTTTCATGTAAAGTTCCTGCTATTTTTCAATGTTGCCATCTTGTACATAATAGCATTACATGTGTTTGTCGATCCTCTTCTTCAATTATTACTCTTTGGTAATTTTTGGGTTCGATTTTTTGGTTTCTACCATAAAATCGATATATCTGTACTCATTGGTTGTTGTTAAATCTTATAAAAATAAGTTTAGTCACCTGTAAGCAAAGACCCACTCCATATTATCTTTACCTTGTCGTGGCGAAGTGTTTGCTTCCTTAAATGACCCACATAACTATGTCGCGATAGCAATGCAGAAATTGTTATTAATGCAGGACAGGTCTAAGGCGAAGAGCCAGACGAAAAAAGTACCGTGGTCTAAAGAATGACGATCCTTTCATCATATAAACATAACCGCCATGAAAGGAGTACATGGATTACATTTGGGTAAAATTTTCCGGAGGTAAAATAGTCCTCCATTCGGTTCTCCGGGCGGGGACGACCTCAGGGGAATCAGTAGCAAGGCCTCAAAGACAGGGGCATGTTCTTAGGAACATGGAATGTTATTTATTTTTATTTATTTATTTAGCCTGGTGGAGTTAAGGCCATGTGGCCTTCTCTTCCACTCACCAGAACAAGCATATGTTACATATGAATACAAAAAAAATACAATAATAGTCATATAAAACAGGACAAAACATATGTTACACATGAATACAAAAAATTACAATAGTAGTCATATTAGACAGGACAAACATGTTACATATGAATACAAAAAAAAGTTACAATAATAGTTATTGAACAATTCATTATCTGTCATATTGAATAATAATGAAATTAATGTCTAATAATAGAATGAAACTAAATACAATTAAAATTAAATTAATGATACAATGAATAAAAAAGGAATAACAGCTCGAATCTACCTTGTATAATGGCGAGGCGCTAGAGAGATTAACACTAGAATTACATAAATATTCCATGGATATAGTCGCTTTGGAATAATTTAGATGACCATAAGAAGGTAAATATCAGTAAAACTAAATATATGGTCACGCGTAGAAATTCAGTATATAATGGAAATGGACAGCTAATGACAAATGAGGGAAATTTTGAGGAAGTGGCTGCATTCAAATACCTAGGAACAATAATCACAAACAGGAATGAGATGCACAAAGAAATTAAACATAGGCTCAATTCTGGAAATGCGTGCTATTATGCATTGCAGAGACTTTTGATGTCCCAACTCCTTTCAAAAAACGTTAAGCTGAAAATATATAAAACTATTATTTTACCAGTTATATTATATGGGTGCGAAACACGGACTCTTACTTTAAGGAGAAAGGAGATTACAAGTATTTGAGAATAAAGTACTTAAGAAAATTTTTGGATCAAAGAGAGATGAACAGACAGGTGAATGGAGAAGACTACATAACAATGAACTACTGGTCTTTATAGGAAGCCAGATATAATAAGAACAGTTAAGTCTCGTAGACTGCGATGGGCAGGACATGTTGCGCGTATGGGGAACGAAAGACTTGCATGGAAGCTTCTTGTAGGAAAGCCAGAGGGAAAACGCCCAGTTGGTAGACCAAGAATGAGGTGGAGAACAACATTAACTATGATTTGAGGGAAGTAGATTATACAGGGAATGATTGGAAAGCATTAGCTCAGGATAGGGATGTATGGAGAGCTTATGTCCGCGCAGTCATGAACCTACGGGTTCGATAGTGCCAGTGAGTAAGTAAGTAAGAGTAAGTATAAGAAGGTAGTCAGAAATCACGAATATTTTGCATTTTACTTCGAGGGTGCAGCGAGACCTGAATTTGGAACTGATTTTAGTCTGAAAGAGAATCCTTTCCGCCATCCGTGATATTACGTTTGCCAGCGATAGGATATCATGCATAATTCTAAAAGGTAAACAACATTATTTTGTAATAGAACACGGTCCCACAGAAGATAAGGATGACAAGACCAAGACTGAGTTCGATGAAGAATTTGAATGCGTATTTGATAGTCTTTCACGAAATCTCATGAAAATTGTCTGAGGATATTTTAATTCAGATGTGGGGAGGAAAGATACATTCAGCCAACAATAGGCAAATTCAGTCTTCATGAAGATAATAATGGCAATGGGGTTTGATTGGTCACCTTTGGCACATCAAAGAATCTTATTGTTCAGAGCACAACATTTCGCCATAAGAATATTCATAAATACACTGGACGTCTCCAGATGGCGTAACTCGGAACAAGATAGATATTGTATTAGTGGATAAACGCTGGCATAGTAACTTTATCGATGTTAGATCGATTATAATAATGGACTGCAATTCGGATGATCATCCGGTCAGGATGAAACAACCGTTAACTGATCTCAAAAACCTCATTTCTGTTGCCTTGAATTTGTTATAATTTCATGTCGTGGCCCAAGTTTCTGATCCATATGGTAGAACTGTTATTGCTGTCACCGTAAATAATAATAATAATAATAATAATAATAATAATAATAATTCTACGAAAACAGAAGTAAAGCTCCAGTGGATACTATCAAGTGGATTGATGAAGTCAAAAAGGACCTAAAATTGGCAGGAATTACTAAAGAAGATATCCCAAACAGAGATATATTTAGAATTATGGTGAATAAGTGGCAAGTTGGCCAAGAGGACAAACCGAAGTAAAAAACTGGAACAACTTGGACAGATGATAGAAAACAAGCTCATAGCAAAATAATGAAAGAAATTTGGGCTCAAAGGAAACGCCTCTAAGTACTTTACGTAGTCCTACATGGGCTCATCCGCAATCAAAAAAATATGTATTATTATTATTATTATTATTATTATTATTATTGGTATGTTTATTTCGAATATTTATCATCGTCTGCATTTGCTTTTCTCCTTCAAAAATACTAGCCATGTTCCTTCTTTTAACACTGCCAAGAGTGCATTATGTTGTAACCCATGTGTCAGAGGAACGTATATCAACTGGTCTGATTGTATATTAACAATCCGCCGTTGTGTATCGTATGCAGCAAGCGCGGATTCGATACCCTGCCGGGGTACGGTTCCTGGATATCGTCTCTTCGGGGATTTTCTTCGCCTATAAGACAAATTTCAGGAAACTCTAAGTCCCAAACGGTTCTCAATCATACATCTGGCTATCATAAGCGTCATTAAGTTATTCAGAATGTTGAATTATGAAATAAAATTACAAAATTATATACATTGTACCTTATAGTCCATATCCTCAACTTGTAAAATATTATTAATTAAATAAAAATAAAACTACGTTTTATTTGATTTTCATATTTATTATATAATTCAGCGACAGCTGTTTCGGTACACTGTACCTTCTTCAGACATGTTAACAAATTATGAATTGTGTTCCAACTGATCTAAGCAACAATACAACAATATTTATTTAAATTTTTTAATTTAACAAAGGCGATTCATTCAAATCAAGTTGAGAATTTAACAGTTTTTTTACTACTTTTAAATTTATTAATTTCTACAGCCTCCAAAAGATCTAACTTCTTACCCTTATCACAAATGTGTAAAATTTCAAAATTTGGATCGAAACAATGATTAAATTGGAATAGGTGGTTAGCATATTAATTTACTGTAGTCCCATTAAGAGCAGAAGGTAGTATGTATGTTGCCAGAATGACTACAGTCACATCATCAACTGGATGACGACCTGTTGGCATTGATTAAGAACTGTACATATTCTTTCCCATCTTGAAATACAGTATAAATGCAAGTGCGCATTAGAAGTGTTGAAAGTCAACTGAAATACCGGTATTTACTTTTCTAAAACTTGTCTCTACCAAGGGCAAGTATTGTTAAACTAGCGGGAGTTTGGGTTTCCTTGTGAAGCAGATAGTGCAGTTACTGGTAAATGATCCACATTGGAATGTAATAATTGGCAATGAAATTCAGGGAAGGAAAATCCCTACTTCACTGAAAAGTACCTAAAAGGTGTGCGCAAAATACACGGAGCAAAATATGTTCAAATAATTCTTTAAAAACTGCGGGTGCGTAAAATACGCGGGTCGCAAATTTATGTTAATAAATGCTGTATTTCAAATAATAAGAAATATTTATTGTAACAATTCTGATGGCTACTCTGGCGCTGGATTATAGCAGACTTTATGGAATGCAGCGACTGTAACGTTCCAAGCGTCGGAAGAATAAACCATCGCTGATCAAGAGCTTCCAATAGCATCCGCGCGGGAGCCACCTACGCGTTGTAGTACAGTTCTCTCACATAGGTGGCAAGGAGTTCAGTTATAATCGTTTATGACGTTTGTTGTAGATTATGACAAAAAAGAATACACATTTTATTTTTTTTTAAATACTTCTCGTTCTTAATAGTTTGTTTTAATAGAGTGAATAAATAATTAAATTTCTTATAACAACATTTGTTACACAACATTTTCAAGGAAAGTTCCTGCTGTTTTTCACAGTTGCTGTCTTGTACATCATACCTACATGTATTTTTTTTTCCGGACTTTTAAATAAAATGGACTATTTACCAATTTTTGGGTTCGATTTTTAGGTTTATACCTAAAAATCGATATATGATGTCATTTTGGCAATGTACGCACTAGTTGTAGTCAAATCTAAAAGAATTGGGTTTGATCACCAATAACGAAAGACCCTTTCCATAGTATATTTATCTTGTTATGGCAGAGTTGTTTGCATCCTTAAATGACCCCCAGAACTGTGCCGGCGGTACGATTATTTGAGAACAAAGTACTTAGGAAAACTTTTGGTCCAAAGAGAGTTGAACAGACAGGTGAATGGAGAAGACTACATAACAATGAACTACATGATCTTTTTAGAAAGCCAGATATAATAACGACAGTTAAGTCTCGTAGACTGCGATGGGCAGGACACGTGGCACGTATTGGAAATGAAAGACGTGCAAGGAAGCTTCTTGTAGGAAAACCAGAGGAAAAACGCCCAGTTGATAGACCAAGAATGAGGTGGGAGAATAACATTAACTATCAATTAAATAAAAATAAAACATAGTTTTATTTGATTTTCATATGTATTATATAATTCAGTGACAGCTGTTTCGGTACACTGTACCTTCTTCAGACATGTTAACAAATTATGAATTGTGTTCCAACTGATCTAAGCAACAATACAACAATATTTATTTAAATTTTTAAATTTAACAAAGGGGATTCATTCAAATCAAGTTGAGAATTTAACAGTTTTTTTACTACTTTTAAATTTATTAATTTCTACAGCCTCCAAAAGATCTAACTTCTTACCCTTATCACAAATGTGTAAAATTTCAAAATTTGGATCGAAACAATGATTAAACTGGAATAGGTGGTTAGCATATTTTGAATTTTCTAAATTTCTGTTGTATGCTCTCATGTGTTCCTTTATCCGAGAGATAAAAGGTCTACCAGTTTGTCCTACATAGACATTGTCACATGTGCCACACTTCAATTTATATACACCTGATAATTTTTCTTTTTTTGTTTTTTTTTTGTCACTATGATTTGAGGGAATGATTGGAAAGCATTAGCTCAGGATATGGATATATGGAGGGCTTATGTCCGCGCGGCCATGAACCTACGGGTTCGATAGTGCCAGTGAGTAAGTAAGTAAACCTGTTTGTGATGCTGTCTAATTTAGAGTATCGTGCAGACCTTAAACAATCAATTTCTGTGGGTTGTAATTTTGATTTTAATTTGGCATCTATAGTCTGCGTTTCTAAATATGATCTCAAAAATGATGTGCAGTGGCGATGGGAAAAGTAGACTTTCTGTATCATTTAACACACTTCTCATTGCCAAGTCTTCAATAATAATTAATGATTGTCATTTATTACTATGAATATTTATTAATTATGTGGCTAATTACGTACATCATTAATTTATTAACAAATGAATAAACATGTTTACTAGTGCAGCATCCGGAGCAGAATGTGTTATCAATTTCTCTTATTAAATTTATGTTGTTTCATACTTAATTGCCAGATTATTTATCGAGATTTGTGCTGAATTATGTATTTGTTCCAATGCCACCCACTGCACAAAGAAATTAAACATAGGCTCAATTCTGGAAATGCGTGCTATTATGCATTGCAGAGACTCTTGATGTCCCAACTCCTTTAAAAAAACATTAAGCTGAAAATATATAAAACTATTATTCTACCAGTTATATTATATGGATGCGAAACATGGACTCTTACTTTAAGGGAGGAAAGTAAATTATAAGTATTTGAGAATAAAGTACTTAGGAAAATTTTTGGACCAAATAGAGATGAACAGACAGGTGAATGGAGAAGACTACATGACAATGAACTACATGGTGTTTATAGGGAGCCAGATATAATAAGAACAGTTAAGTCTCGTAGACTGCGATGGGCAGGACATGTTGCACGTATGGGGAATGAAAGACTTGCATGGAAGCTTCTTGTAGGAAAGCCAGAGGAAAAACGCCCAGTTGGTAGCTCAAGAATGAGGCGGGAGAATAACATTAACTATGATTTGAGGGAAGTAGATTATACAGGGAATGATTGGAAAGCATTAGCTCAGGATAGGGATGTATGGACTCTCAATTAAAATTACGCTGTTATCCCTAAGGTAATTTAGTCTTCTAACCATAACCTCTGGGCCAATTAACCACAAATCTGTGTATTTAAAAAAAAAGAGTTAATTATATCTCTCCATCACCCCAACAAAATAACTTCAAAAATTAAGATAATAATCCAACCAATTTAACTTATAAAATTTTAAAACTTAGAGCTTATGTCCGCGCGGCCATGGACCTACGGGTTCGATAGTGCCAGTGAGTAAGTAAGTAAGTAAGTAAGTAAGTAAGTGAGTTAGCCACCCACTGCAGCTAGGTGAATAGATTCCGTTAATATACACAGTGTCCAAAATTGATGTATATACTCTTTGAAACGTTATTTCTCAGCAACGAAATGAGACAAAAATAGAATTTGTATTGTATATGATCCACAAGGCAATGGAAAAGAATAGCAACTCATTCGTCGATCTGGTGGGGTTATACAATACCAGCTTTTTACTTACGCGACTTATACCATTTTTGATGTAATTTAAAGTATTACGAAGTGTTGATGATACCGTTTACCTCTGTGATTCAACCATCGTCAAAATATTGAAACCTATCATGAAATGAAGTAGTGGAAATATGATTTTACGTTGTAACCGTCAGACATGTTGAATGTTCTATAGAATAACAGATATGAAGAGGTCATTTATGTTACGTATTAAATCAGATTTAAAATGCAAGGAAACTAAAAGCTAACCAAACCTAAATCATTGAATGGAAACTAAATCAATTACTCTAACGTAGGTGAATTCCAGGGAACGTCCTTTTTATTATTTTAAGCGGTTAAATATGTAAAAGACAAATTCGGACATAATTTGTTGAAGCCACTGATATGCTGTATCGGTGGTATATCTGTGGTCATCGGTGCTCATCGGTGGTTTATCGCTGGTTAGAAGTAAGAACTGTTGTAACCTTCGTGGTCATGACAGGAAATAGTCCCACTTTATTTTCATATTTACGAGAAAATAAAGAAATGATAATAAGTTTCCCAGATTGAAATACGTTAAATATAGTATTTGATTAATATGTATGCCAATTATGTACTGTTAAAGTGCGTAAATAAAAAGGCAATGTTCTCCCACCCGGCCGTCGATCTTCACGTCTTTATAAACAACAATGGTGGCGAGATTATCATTCGATGAACGTAAGTGGATACTGAGGTGTTATTGGAAAGTGGAGAATGTTGTTGAAGTGCAACGACGTTGGATGGTTGAATTTGGGACACCACCACCACCAACAAGGGTAACAATAACAAGAATCCGAGACAAGTTTGAAGACGATGCAACGGTGCAAGGTTGTCAAAAGGTCGGTGGGGAAGAAAGAGACGTTCCACTGATAACGAGAGTACTGTTGCAGTCATGCAATTTTTTTCTTCTATAAATTCCAGTTGAACGCCTCCAAAAATCTATTTCTGCAGAATTTAATTAACTTATTGTTGTAGCTTTTGATTCCCATGTTTCTGTACCGTTTTTATTATTATTATTATTATTATATTATTATTATTATTATTATTATTATTATTATTATTATTATTATTATATTTTGTGTTTTACAGTCATGTCCGGAGAGCCCGGGGAACAGGACATAGCTGATGATACCTCCTTCAATGAAACAGATGGTAAGTACTATTATTATATTTTTTATGTTTATTATTCTCATTTTTATTATTATTATTATTATTATTATTATTATTATTATTATTATTAGTATTATAACTATATGGAGCTTCAGGCCCTTCGATGTCATTGACAAGAGCAATCCGTCTTCCATGACCTAAAGCTTCTTGTCTCTAGATTCTCCATCCCATTTCTGCAATATACAGGGTGGACCGCTCGAATGGACCTAATTTCAATTGCTTGTTACTGGCAAACGGTTGAAGATAGAAACTTAAAACAACGTTCATAGTACAGAAAAACTCACCAAGTTTCGAATCCTGTCGGTAGATGGCACAAAGATACGTTTCTCGTTCTTAGATTTAATTGTTTGTGAAAATGGCGACTCCGCAGATGAAAGCGCAAGCTGGACCTAATTTCAATTGCTTGTTACTGGCAAACGGTTGAAGATAGAAACTTAAAACAACGTTCATAGTACAGAAAAACTCACCAAGTTTCGAATCCTGTAGATGGCACAAAGATACGTTTCTCGTTCTTAGATTTAATTGTTTGTGAAAATGGCGACTCCGCAGATGAAAGCGCAAGCTGGACCTAATTTCAATTGCTTGTTACTGGCAAACGGTTGAAGATAGAAACTTAAAACAACGTTCATAGTACAGAAAAACTCACCAAGTTTCGAATCCTGTCGGTAGATGGCACAAAGATACGTTTCTCGTTCTTAGATTTAATTGTTTGTGAAAATGGCGACTCCGCAGATGAAAGCGCAAGCTGTTTTGTGGTATGCGGAGTTTAAATCAATCATTAGAGTTCAAAGGAGTTCCGGCGTGGTTTAACCGTGATGCTCCAACTGCTAGAAGCATAAAGAAGTGGCGTGATACATTATTAGCTACAGGATCTGTGTTGAAGAAGCATGGTGGTGGTCGCAGAGCATCCGATGAAATGGTAGCAAATGTTCAAGCCGCATTTGAGCGAAGCCCCCGGAAGTCATTAAGAAGAGCTTCGCGGGAACTTCAAATACCAAAATCGACATTGCAACGGATTGTCCACAAACGCCTCAAACTGCACGCATATAAAGTGCAGTTAGTGCAACGTCTGGAGCCGAATGACATGCCGAAACGAGTGGAATTCGCCAATACGATGCTGGACCGTCTCGGCGCTGATCCTGACTTCATGACCAAGATTTTCTTCTCGGACGAAGCCACTTTCCATTTGTCAGGCAAGGTAAACCGGCATAATGTGCGGATCTGGGGATCGGAGAATCCTCACGCTATTCAAGAGCATGTTCGTGATAGTCCGAAGATGAATGTTTGGTGCAGTTTGTCACATAATAAGGTCATTGGACCGTTTTTCTTCGCCGAGAAAACTGTTCGTGGTACCACATATCTTGACATGCTGGAGCAGTTCTTCTTTCCACAAATTGAACAACTGCAGCCTAACATCGTTTTCCAGCAAGATGGTGCTCCTCCCCACTGGTCCAATGAAGTTCGTACGACTTTGGACAAAATTTTCCCTGGCCGTTGGATTGGTAGGGGAGGACCAATCGCGTGGCCCCCGAGATCTCCCGATTTAACACCACTGGATTTCTTTCTCTGGGGCTATGTCAAAGATAAAGTTTACACCACCCCAGTCAAAGACCTTCGTGATCTTCGTGAGCGCATCATAGAGGCTATTGAGAACATTCCAGAAGACATACTCCAACGTACTTGGCAAGAAATTGTTCATCGCTTTGATATCGTCACAGTGACTGCTGGGGCTCATATAGAGATGTGGTGATCTGGATATCAAAACTTGGTGAGTTTTTCTGTAATATGAACGTTGTTTTAAGTTTCTATCTTCAACCGTTTGCCAGTAACAAGCAATTGAAATTAGGTCCATTCGAGCGGTCCACCCTGTACTGCTCTACTTCGTCAATCCCTCTATTTCGTTGACCTCCTCTTTTTCTTAATCCTTATATTTTTGGTTTTAAATGTGTCAGTTAAGTATTTGACATGGTATATAAAAATAAAATAGCTCATATGAATAAGAAATGGATGTAAATGTAAAAATATAAAATTTTAAAGGATTTTTAGGGTTAATAAATTCTGTCTTGAAGCCACAGTTAGTCAAAAATATTCAAAACTAAATATGTATGAAACACTGGCTCTTCCAACTCTTTTGTATGGTAGCGAAGTATGGACGTTGAAACAGAAGGGTATACAGAGACTTAGATCTGCTGAAATGAGATATCTTCGGAGGACTGCAGGATACACACTGTTAGATCACAAAAAAAATAAAGACATCTTAGAAGAATTACACATGGAATCTGTAGAAAACAAAATTTCTGATTATAAGTCAAGATGGATGCAACATGTTCATCGAATGGAAGATCACAGAATACCCAAACAAATGTTAAGATATCAACCTGCAGGAAGAAGAAGACCAGGACGTCCACTCAAAAGACTTTTGGATGGTGTTTCTCTTGAGACCGAAACAGGTCAACAAATGGTCTAAATTCGTGAATGTGCTATGATGATGATGAAGATGATATATTTTTAATTAATACAAATAAATATCAAATGTTAGTTCCCGTAAAAATCTCCTAATCAATCTGGTATGCAAGTTGCACCCAATATTTGTTCATCTCTCTTTGATCCAAAATTTTCCTAACTATATTCTCAAATACTGGTAATCTTTTTTCCTTCCTTAAAATAATATTCCACGTTTCACATCCATATAATATAATTGGAAAAATAACAGTTTTATATATTTTCGGTTTAATGCTTTTTTTGAAAGGGGTTGGGACGATAAGTGCCCCTGTAATGCATAATAACATGCATTTCCGGAATTGAGCCTATGTTTAATTTCTTTCAGCCGCTCAATTTGTGATTATTGTTCCTAGGTATTTTAATTCAGCCACTTCTTCAAAATCTCCCTCATTTGTCATTAGCTGTCCATCTCCATTATATAATATATTTCTATGTGTGAACATTTATTTAGGTTTATTGATGTTTATTTCCAGTCCCAATTTGTTAGTGTTACTCAATAGTGTGTGTTGGTCCTTAGTATCTCCTCGCTATCACTTAATAATACTAGATCATCAGCATAAACTAACAGATTTACAACGTAAAGTTATCAAATTCAATAGAGTATGAAATTTATTTTTTTTCATATTTTGGCCATATCTTCTTCAAATTCTGGTAAAAATATCTTCTTCAAATTCTGGTAAAAATATCTTCTTCAAATTCTGGTAAAAATATCTTCTTCAAAATCTGGTAAAAATATCTTCTTCAAATTCTGGTAAAAATATCTTCTTCAAATTCTGGTAAAAATATCTTCTTCTTCAAATTCTGGTAAAATATCTTCTTCAAATTCTGGTAAAATATCTTCTTCAAATTTTGGTAAAAATATCTTCTTCAAATTCTGGTAAAAATATCTTCTTCAAATTCTGGTAAAAATATCTTCTTCTTCAAATTCTGGTAAAAATATCTTCTTCAAATTCTGGTAAAAATATCTTCTTCAAATTCTGGTAAAAATACCTTCTTCAAATTCTGGTAAAAATATCTTCATATTTTTACTCACTTTTGTTATTAATTACAGTAATTTCTCTAGTTTCTGTAAATGACAACAGAGTGCAGCAGAATCGTTAGAATAAACTGGATACAAGTTTGTGATAAAAGTTGAAGAAAAATGTCACATTTAATGTAACTGATGTGTAAAATGTCACAATTGATCACTTTATTTTGTAAACATTATCCTTGAGAAATACATTTAACTGCGAAATTCAACCTTCGTTAATATTGTAGGCTGTGTCATCATCAAGTATTAGAGCCTACTGGTCACAGATGATACAGTTATAATTTCCAACTTGCCTATGTGACTGTATATACTAAATAAAATATTAAAAGATTTTGGAATGGAAATATCAGTACAGAAGTCAAAAGTAATGGCATTGTTAGGAGAAGGTCCAATCAGAAGTAAGATAATACACAATAACCAATGTCTACAACAAGTACTAATTATCAACTGTTTAGGTTGTGAAATATTATGCTGTTGATGTAGTATTGTTGGCCGATAGTGAGGAGATACTGAAGGACAACACGCACACACTATTGAGTAACACTAAGGAATTAGGACTGGAAGTAAATATCAATAAAACTAAATATATGGTCACACGTAGAAATACATTATATAATGGAAATGGACAGCTAATGACAAATGAGGGAAATTTTGAGGAAGTGGCTGAATTCAAATACCTAGGAACAATAATCACAAATAGGAATGAGATGCACAAAGATATTAAACATAGGCTCAATTCTGGAAATGCGTGCTATTATGCATTGCAGAGACTTTTGATGTCCCAACTCCTTTCAAAAACGTTAAGCTGAAAATATATAAAACTATTATTCTACCAGTTATATTATATGGGTGCGAAACATGGACTCTTACTTTAAGGAGGAAAGGAGATTACGAGTATTTGAGAATAAAGTTCTTAGGAAAATTTTTGGACCAAAGAGAGATGAACAGACAGGTGAATGGAGAAGACTTCATAACAGTGAACTACATGGTCTTTATAGGAAGCCAGATATAATAAGAACAGTTAAGTCTCGTAGACTGCGATGGGCAGGACATGTTGCGCGTATGGGGAATGAAAGACGTGCATGGAAGCTTCTTGTAGGAAAGCCAGAAGGAAAACGCCCAGTTGGTAGACCAAGAATAAGGTGCGAGAACAACATTAACTATGATTTGAGGGAAGTAGATTATACAGGGAATGATTGGAGGGCATTGGCTCGGGATAGGGATGTATGGAGAGCTTATGTCCGCGCGGCCATGAACCTACGGGTTCGATAGTGCCAGTGAGTAAGTAAGTTAGGTTGTGAAATATTTTATCAAAATGAAAAAGTTGTGAACGAGAAAATCACCATATTTACACAAATCTTAGGAATAGTAAATAATACATTAAAAGGTAAATGAGTACAAAAATGCACAAGAATAAAAATATATAATAGTTTAGCATTGCCCTCCCTTTTATACTGAAGTGATATTTGTACATTAAGAAAAAGAGACAGCAGTGGAATCAAAGCAACGGAAATGAAATTTCTCAGAAGGACAGCAGGATACACTCTTTTAGATCGAAAAAATAATTAAATTTTAGAACAATTAAATGTAGAATCAGTAAAAAATCAACAGATATAAATTGAACTGGCTAGACCATGTGAAAAGAATGGATAATTCAACAGATATAAATTGAACTGGCTAGACCATGTGAAAAGAATGGATAATTCAACAGATATAAATTGAACTGGCTAGACCATGTGAAAAGAATGGATAATTCAACAGATATAAATTGAACTGGCTAGACCATGTGAAAAGAATGGATAATTCAACAGATATAAATTGAACTGGCTAGACCATGTGAAAAGAATGGATAATTCAACAGATATAAATTGAACTGGCTAGACCATGTGAAAAGAATGGATAATTCAACAGATATAAATTGAACTGGCTAGACCATGTGAAAAGAATGGATAATTCAACAGATATAAATTGAACTGGCTAGACCATGTGAAAAGAATGGATAATTCAACAGATATAAATTGAACTGGCTAGACCATGTGAAAAGAATGGATAATTCAACAGATATAAATTGAACTGGCTAGACCATGTGAAAAGAATGGATAATTCAACAGATATAAATTGAACTGGCTAGACCATGTGAAAAGAATGGATAATTCAACAGATATAAATTGAACTGGCTAGACCATGTGAAAAGAATGGATAATTCAACAGATATCAATTGAACTGGCTAGACCATGTGAAAAGAATGGATAATTCAACAGATATAAATTGAACTGGCTAGACCATTGTGAAAAGAATGGATAATTCAACAGATATAAATTGAACTGGCTAGACCATGTGAAAAGAATGGATAATTCAACAGATATAAATTGAACTGGCTAGACCATGTGAAAAGAATGGATAATTCAACAGATATAAATTGAACCTGGCTAGACCATGTGAAAAGAATGGATAATTCAACAGATATAAATTGAACTGGCTAGACCATGTGAAAAGAATGGATAATTCAACAGATATAAATTGAACTGGCTAGACCATGTGAAAAGAATGGATAATTCAACAGATATAAATTGAACTGGCTAGACCATGTGAAAAGAATGGATAATTCAACAGATATAAATTGAACTGGCTAGACCATGTGAAAAGAATGGATAATTCAACAGATATAAATTGAACTGGCTAGACCATTGTGAAAAGAATGGATAATTCAACAGATATAAATTGAACTGGCTAGACCATGTGAAAAGAATGGATAATTCAACAGATATAAATTGAACTGGCTAGACCATGTGAAAAGAATGGATAATTCAACAGATATAAATTGAACTGGCTAGACCATGTGAAAAGAATGGATAATTCAACAGATATAAATTGAACTGGCTAGACCATGTGAAAAGAATGGATAATTCAAGAATCCCAAACATTATGATGTTGCAATATTAACCCAAATCACATCGTCGACCAGGATGACCTCTTAAAAGACTGCTAGATTGGGGCCGAATCAGGTCTGCAAAGACCTAATTCCCCACCAGGATGACCTCTTAAAAGACTGCTAGATTGGGGCCGAATCAGGTCTGCAAAGACCTAATTCCCCACCAGGATGACCTCTTAAAGACTGCTAGATTGGGGCCGAATCAGGTCTGCAAAGACCTAATTCCCCACCAGGATGACCTCTTAAAAGACTGCTAGATTGGGGCCGAATCAGGTCTGCAAAGACCTATTCGTTACTGATGATTTCAGTCCGGATGTAGGCACTTAAAAAATTCAAAATAGGCAGGCAAAAAGGCATTAAAAATCATTAATATAGGCACTAAAATTTCAAAATAGACTCTTACAAAAAATGGACAACATACATTTTTACAGCCTTAAGTACGTACATAATATAAACATATGCTATCAATAGCATACAAACATATCAGAGATGATTTTGGAACTTGTTTTGCCTTTTTACAAAGAGCATATTTATGTTTTGCGGTGTGTACGTGCTGTGAAACATGGCACTTCTTCGCGCAATTCACCTAAATTTTACACACTTTGCAAAACAATATTGAACCGTCACTTGGGAATATTTCCGAACCAAATTCTTTCACGAATTTTACTGTTCTTTAGGCATCGTAAAAAGAAACTGTCTAAAGGTTAAAAGAAAAAAGCCACATACACTTGTCGCACCACTTTCTCTTTGAAGCACCTGTCTGTGAACGAGGACTACAGACTGAATTCAGTGTTACCAACATCAAAAATAATATTGCCAGTCACTTAAAGGCTTCTATGCAATGATATGTGTCATGAAGTTTTCCATTTCAATTAATTTCATTGAAATACTAAGTTAATTTCGAGAAAAAGTGGCAAATGGGCATTTATAGGCATTGTAAGCTGAATAGGCATTTGTTGGCAAAAGTAACTTAATGGAAAACAACTGTAGGGTCGTTGGTATGAACTTATATCAAGTAATTTTTACAATATCTAATTGTAGGCATTTTCCCTAACATCCGGTCTCTGCTGATGATCATCTTTCAAAAATTGTCTTCACGGCTTGTTCTTTCTATTAAAGCCTATATTCGTGATATAATACCAAATGTGTTCAATTTTCAATTTTATCGATTCTCGATGTAATGAAGGTATTGAGATTGTTCTCATAAAAATATATTTGAGAACTTTTTACGAAGATCTTTATCCAAAACTAAAGTAATCTCCATGGCGCGACAGACCTAGAATGCCCTTGGACTACCAACCGGCTACTGGCTTCACATCTCAAAGTGTTAATCACAGAGCTAGGCTATGATCCAGCCAGTGTAGGCGTGACACGTGGTCAGCATGTCGGGTCCCCCCAGCCGTTACAGGTGGTTTTCTCAACCTGGAGTCGCTACTTACTGTATCTACCCAAATTCCTCACGATGCTGGGTGGGATGGTTTTTCTAAGTTTTTTTTTGCAAAACATTTCCCCCCAGATTAGAGTTTATCTCGTCTGTGTTTCGCAATTTCCGGAGATGTCCCTAGAACCCTTCATTAACATTGGTATGTTTCATAGAGTTGATCGTTATCTCTAAGTAAAGTGATCCCACAACAGGCCCGGAGGCCCTTGGGGTGGTAGGAGGTTAAGGCTCCCACTTTTTCTAGACAATCGGCCCTTTATGTCAGCCGGGTTGTCAGCCCTGCGTGACGGCCGTCTTTACCCCCAGAACAAGCGTCTGGTACTCATTTCCGTTAGAGGCTGAGTCGACCCCAGGGCCATAGTGCCGCCAGAGGCTTTGGGTCAGTTTGAAAATCCTGACTCCAACGGGACTTGAACCCTCGACCCTCCGGCTTGTAGCTCAGTGGATCGTTATCTCTACTGTTTTTAAAACCTCCCTGTCTCACGAAATAAGCCAAACCATTTCCCTTCTTCTTCTTCACTTCACGGGCTAGGCAAATTGCCTGTTCTGCCTCACAGTTGTTCTGTCCATCTTTTTACTGGCCTTCCTGCATTCCTTGAACCTCTTCGCTTTTAGTTGAATGCTGCTTTTGGTAATCTTGTTACATTCATTCTTTCCACATGTGTAAACCACTTCTCTTATTTCCTCATCCAATGATATATATTTAAGTCTGTAGAGATACTAGATTGAAGTTTTATACAACATTGGCAGTTCCTGCATTACTTTATGGAAGCGAAACTTGGGTAATGACCATTTCCTGTTCCTCCTTATTTAATGTCGCTTCCGCCTACTTTTATCACTAAATCTAGTTTTATTATATTAATTAATTTTTTTTTCATTTATCCTGTCAGGCAATACTCAATTTAATTTTCCGCTAATTATCGTGATGTTGTCCTGACGGTTTTTAGTCTCATTATAACAATGAGAAAATTTCTTCCCCCACGGGGACTCAATCCAGCAAGTCCCGTAGCTCTGCACCAGGTCATCGTATCTTAGCCCACTCGGCTACGGCGCGGAACATATCTTTATCTACCCTATTTGTTAAAACTTTCTTCTTCTTCTTCTTCTTCTTCTTCCTTCCAAGTATTAGGGCAAGGCCTGTTACGATCCTATAGAAAATTATCCCTCCAGCGTTTCATAGGACGGCCCAGTGATCTTCGTCCTCTTGGTATATAATTATAAACAGCTTTGGGGATCCGATTTGAACTCATTCTTTCAATATGGTGTTTCTAATTTAGTTGGTACTGTTTAATAAATTCCAAAATTGGTGTAGTCTTCAATTCTTTTAAGATATCGGTGTTCCTTTTCCGATCCCATCTGGTGTAACCCGCTGTTCTGCGCATGAATCTCATTTCACAAGCCGTTATTCTGCTTTCATGTTGTCTTTTTAGTGTCCATGCTTCACTACCATAGGTCAACACTGGTCTAGCCAAAGTGTTATATAAACGTAATCTGGTGTTTTTTTGTACGTACAAGGGATGGTTTCATAACTTGATTAATAATTCCTAAACTTTTATTATAACTAGTAATTTTTCAGGGATATCCTTTTCATCCAAGATAGAGAGATTAATATCCAAGATATTTAAATTGATTAGATCTCTCTAAAATTTATTCACCGAAAAATAATAAGGGGGAAAAAAAAATATATATATATATATATATATATATATATATATATATATATATATATATATATATATATTCTGAAGATAGCTTACAAATAGCAGCATATCAATTACTCAAAATTGCCAGCAAATATAATATGAAAATTTCCACATCAAAATCCAAAACAATGGCAATGTGTGGAAAAAACATACAACGGGTGAAAATTGAGATTGATGGAAAAATTATAGAGCAAGTGTCAGATTTCTCTTACTTAGGAAGTGTATTTGCAGAGTATAAGAGTGACATTGATTCAAAATTACAAAAATATAATAAAATGAATGGGGTAATACGAAGACATTTGGTTAACAAGATGAGGACAGAGACAAAACTAATTTACATAACGTCACATCAAAAGCTGCTCTAAAATACGGAAGTGAAATTTGGATTTTAAATAAAAGAAACTCTCATAAACTTCAAGTAAGCCAAATGCGCTTCTTACGATCATTGTTAGGAGTTAATAGACTGGATCACCAAAGGAACACTACTATCAGAGGAAAAACTTGGAGTAGCAAGTTTAAATGAAGATATCCAAAGATACCAACAAGAATGGAAAAATCATCTGAGAAGAATGGCAAGAAATAGACTTCCAAAATTGGCATTCCAATATACCCCAACTGGACATAGGGACCAAGGAAGACCAAAACATCGGTGGAAAGATCAAGACCATCTTCGCTAGGTTTACCGTACAGGCCACATGGCCTAAAACGAATTTGTTCATGATGATGATGATGATGATATATATATGCCTTCATTGCCAAATGTCAAAAAAAAAATATATATATATATATATAATGTCAAGATGGATGCAACATGGAATCTTTAGAAAACAAAATTTCTGATTATAAGTCAAGATGGATACAACATGTCCATCGAATGGAAGATCACAGAATACCCAAACAAATGTTAAGATATCAACCTGCAGGAAGAAGAAGACCAGGACGTCCACTCAAAAGACTTTTGGATGGTGTTTCTCTTGAGGCCGAAACAGGTCAACAAATGGCCTAAATTCGTGAATATACGATGATGATATATATATATATATATATATATATATATATATGTTATAATTAAATGTTTAACATTGAGCAATGCAAGCTTAATATAATACATACATAAGAAAGATAATTGTTTGAATTGGATTCGCCTGGTGGTGTAATGGATAACACGCTGAGGTACAGATTCAGAGTTCCGGGTTCGAATGCCGTCCAGGCATTTATTTTTCTTATCATACCACATATATATATATATATATATATATATATATGATTCGATGAGTTTAATTATACAGGAAATGATTAGAAAATATTACGTCAGATAAGGGTGTATGGGAAGCTCATATCCTCGCTGCCATGAACGTACAGTTCGACAGTGCTCGAGGATGCAAGAATTAAGAACTGAACAAGAAGACTGGAGGATAAGGAATGGAGAGATAGGGACGAGTGGAGAAGGCAAATGAAAACATTCTGCGCAAAAAAAAAAAAATGTCTAAACATTGAAAATATGTATATACAGTTCCTGTTCAGCATTCGCAACCATATGGTAAACTGGTTTTATGAGAGATTTCTAAATTCTTACTTTTATATCTATACTTTTTCTCAGAACAGTATTGTTTAAACATCCCAATATTTTGTTACTAGAAATGTATTCTCCAAAAACTCAGCGAATTTTGCGAATGGGAGTTAACCTGAAATCCGTAATTTAAAAACTCTCTCTCTCTATAGCGCCTGCCAGAGGCATGTCAAACTTATTTATTGCAACTTTCTGTGTAGGCCTAGTGGAAATATTTCTATGGTTTCGTAAAACGCGGTTTGGTAACCCTTGATTACATAGTTACCTGCATATCCAGTGAGCTATCGTGGCTGGACTATTAATTGCTCAGATAAGCGCTACCTGTCGTCACCTGGCTGACTCATGTTGTAACTTGATAGTGCTACCTGTTGTCAACAGATGGCGTACAATTTCACCTTGAAATGTATTGTCATCACTATACCTGTACAGTGGCGCTCTCTACAGTTTCCTTAGAGAACAATTATAATAATAAAAGTAAAATGACCAGCTTCATGGGATCGAAGTCAGAAGATCTGATTACAGTTTATGAAATCCCGAGTTTGATTCCCGTTCAGACGTTCAGATCTAATACAATGTTTTTTAAAAGGAATTATTACCGTGGACTGGAAGTAAATATCAACACAACTAGATATATGGTTACATATGGAAATACATTATATAATGGAAATGGACAACTAATGACAAATGAGGGAAATTTTGAGGAAGTGGCTGAATTCAAATACCTAGGAACAATAATCACAAATAGGAATGAGACGCACAAGGAAATTAAACATAGGCTCAATTCTGGAAATGCGTGCTATTATGAATTGCAGAGACTCTAGTCGTCCCAACTCCTTTCAAAAAATGTTAAACTGAAAATATATAAAAATATTATTCTACCAGTTATATTATATGGGTGCGAAACATGGACTCTTACTTTAAGGGAGGAAAGGAGATTACGAGTATTTGAGAATAAAGTTCTTGGAAAAATTTTTGGACCAAGAGAGATGAACAGACAGGTGAATGGAGAAGACTACATAACAATGAACTTACTTACTTACTTACTCACTGGCACTATCGAACCCGTAGGTTCATGGCCGCGCGGACATAAGCTCTCCATACATCCCTATCCTGAGCTAATGCTTTCCAATCATTTCCTGTATAATCTACTTCCCTCAAATCATAGTTAATGTTGTTCTCCCACCTCATTCTTGGTCTACCAACTGGGCGTTTTCGTTCTGGCTTTCCTACAAGAAGTTTCCATGCACGTCTTTCATTCCCCATACGCGCAACATGTCCTGCCCATCGCAGTCTATGAGACTTAATTGTTCTTATTATATCTGGCTTCCTATAAAGGCCATGTAGTTCATTGTCATGTAGTCTTCTCCATTCACCTGTCTGTTCATCTCTCTTTCGTCCAAAAATTTTCGTAAGAACTTTATTCTCAAATGCTCGTAATCTCCTTTCCTCCCTTAAAGTAAGAGTCCATGTTTCGCACCCATATAATATAACTGGTAGAATAATAGTTTTATATATTTTCAGTTTAACGTTTTTTGAAAGGAGTTGGGACATCAAGAGTCTCTGCAATGCATAATAGCACGCATTTCCAGAATTAAGCCTATGTTTAATTTATTTGTGCATCTCATTCCTATTTGTGATTATTGTTCCTAGGTATTTGAATTCAGCCACATCCTCAAAATTTCCCTCATTTGTCATTAGCTGTCCATTTCCATTATATAATGTATTTCTACGTGTGACCATATATTTATTTTTACTGATATTTACTTCCAGTCCTAATTTCTTAGTGTTACTCAATAGTGAGTGCGTGTTGGCCTTTAGTATCTCCTCGCTAAACAATGAACTACACGTTCTTTATAGGAAGCCGAATAAAATAACTGTTAAGTCTCGTAGACTGCGATGGGCAGGACATGTGGCACGAATGGGTGAATGTGAAACGTGCATGGAAGCTTCTTGTAGGAAAGCCAGAGGGAAAACGCCCAGTTGGTAGACCAAGAATGAGGTGGGAAAATAACATAGGATTGTTCTGTTATATATGGATTTTATACGAAGGGCAGCAAGAATTTCAAGAAGAGAAAAAAATTAGGAACTCAGTTATAAGAGAGAAAATGAAGATTGAAGACACTATTTTAGATTATATTAAAACTCAGCAATTAAGATGGTACGGACATGTCCAGCGAATTGAAGAGGATCGGCTACCAAAATGTGTTTTTGAATGGAAACCTGAGGGAAGACGAGGCAGAGGAAGACCTAAAACCTCCTGGAGTCAGGGAATATGTTTATACATGAAGGAGAAACATCTACAACCAGGAGATTGGATGGACCGACAAAATTGGCTATTAGGAATCGGACGATGTCAAAGACATTAATCAACCGATGATCTATCTATGTACTATTAACTTTTTTTTAATATGGATGAGCCCATGTAGGACTACGGAAAGTAGTTAGAGGAGTTTCCTTTGAGCCCAAATTTATTTCTTTCTTTTGCTATGAGCTTGTTTTCTATCATCTGTCCAAGTTGTACCAGTTTTTTTCTTCGGTTTGTCCTCTTGGTCAACTTGCCACTTATTCACCTTAATTCTAAATATATCTCTGTTTGGAATATCTTCTTTAGTAATTCCTGTCAATTTTAAGTCCTTTTTGACTTCATCAATCCACTTCATAGTATCCACTGGAGCTTTACTTCTGTCTTCGTAGAATTCCATTATCTGTTTTGTAAGCCTATTTGAGTTCATTCGTTTAATATGGCCATACAATTTTAACCTTCGTTTTCTAATATCACTATGAATGTCTGTATATATATTTTTATTTCCTTTTTACTTCTGAGTCTAAATGCTTCACCTATGACTTGTGGACCTAAAACTTTTCTTATAATTTTGCATTCTTTTTTCACTACAATTTCGATATTTTTTTTCTGTTCAAAATTAATGTTTCTGCTCCATAGAGGCACTCTGGTTTAATTACAGTGTTATAGTGTCGTAATTTTGTATATTTATTATTATTATTATTATTATTATTATTATTATTATTATTATTATTATTATTATTATTATTATTATTAAACAGCAAAGTCAAGGAAGAGGTGGGCAGTCAATTCTAGAAAAACGGTCGTATAAGTAAATTTGGAACAGCTGGTAAAAGCCATAGAAATGTCATTCTCGTAAAACAAGAGACATAGTGTACCGTTTTGTAATGTTTACCATCGTGACGACTGTTATGTTGATGAAATTAGTTTATGTTGCGCTTGCGCATTAGTTCCAGTAATTGAATTTAATAAGTAGGTCAGTTTCTCCTGGTTGCGCTCAACAATGACTCAAGTTAGAATGCAGTTTCCCAATCAGGCATTAAGCTGTGCAGCTAACCTAGTTTAAAACCGTATCTATGCTCTTTCTTTGTGGGTTTTTTGGTCTTCTCAATTATTCCGGCCGGGTGGGAGAAGAGCAGCTTTTTATTTACCCACTTTAAAGCAGAATTTTAATATCATAATGAAAACTATTATTCTACCAGTTATATTATATGGGTGCGAAACATGGACTCTTACTTTAAGGGAGGAAATGAGATTACGAGTATTTGAGAATAAAGTTCTTAGGAAAAATTTTGGACCAAAGAGAGATGAACAGACAGGTGAATGGAGAAGACTACTTAACAATGAACTACATGGTCTTTATAGGAAGCCAGATATAATAAGAACAGTTAAGTCTCTTAGACTGCGCTGTAGGACATGTTGCACGTATGGGGAATAAAAGACGTGCAAGAAAGCTTCTTGTAGGAAAGCCAGAAGGAAAACGCCCAGTTGGTAGACCAAGAATGAGGTGGGAGAACAACATTAACTATGATTTGAGGGAAGTAGATTATACAGGGAATGATTGGAAAGCATTAGCTCAGGATAGGGATGTATGGAGAGCTTATGTCCGCGCGGCCATGAACCTACGGGTTCGATAGTGACAGTGAGTAAGTAAGTAATGAACACAATAGTTTAAGTTAATAATTTTGTATTTTAAAATTCTTTTAATATTTAAATTTAACTTATATAAATAAAATCATTAAATAATTCATTGTTGGTTATTGTCGATTAAAATGTCTTAGTAACAAATAAATTGCACTACATAAACATTTTTTTAATACTATGCTTTTAAAAATTGTTTTAAGACATTGTTGTCAAAATTATAAATCCTTCTGTTATAACTGTAATAAGAACACCTGCCTAACTTCATATTGTTAAATGAAAGTAAACTAAACTCCGATTGGATGTTAAAACAATTAACTTTCTTCTTTAACAAATCAAATTAAACTTATATTTAAAGAACTATTAACCAATAGAATTTAAAATTACCATCACGTGATGTAATAATGGTCTTTAAAATTATAAAAGAATTACACTAGTCATTCTGCATACAACTTTCAACAAAGATAGAAGCAATAGAGCTCTCCTGATAAAATGTGATATTTAATACAAGAAGAATAATTGATTCAAGAAAAGAAAATAATTTAATTTTAATTTATGGTGAAGAAAAATTCCACCTACATTTATTTAATAGTCCACCGCTGTGGTCTCGAGGTAGCGTGCTGCCTTGTCACGCAGTGGGCCCGGGTTCGATCCCCGGTCGGGGCAGTTTTTCAGTTTTTCTGGGTGAGGTTTTTATCGGGATTTTTTCCTCACCTGCAAGAGAAATGTCAGGAAAAGTTTAAGGGCCAAACGGCCCCCGAAATTATATGGCCATCATCATCACTATCACCATCATCCTTATCATCATCATCATCCTTCACCGGTGTGGAAAGCAACGGGAAGCTACCACACCTACAGTTCCCTAGTAAAGCTGCAAGCATAGCATGAAAATGCTGTGATTGCACTGAACGACCTGCCTTCGGGCAGAATTACTATGGATGGATGGATTTACTTGATCTGCTGGGAACTATAAGAAGTGAATAAATGTGAAGTTATTTCTACAAGAAACATTTTTTAGTGATTTTGAAGTGTTTTCCTATCCAGTGCACCAACTTCCGACCCTAAGAAGGGAATCCGGCTCTACCGAAAACTAAACCCAACCTGAACCAGTAATTTTTTGGACACCAATCCTTTTTCAAAATGTTACTACAACATCGGGCATGAAGAGCACCTAATTGCAAGAAATATTAATAAATCATATTAAACGTATTTACTTTCGAAGAAGTAATTATCATATATTTATTTTACTCTTAAATATGAAAATAAAGTGGGACTATTTCCTGTCATGACCACAAAGTTACAACAGTTCTTACTTCTGACCAGCAATATACCACCGATTATCACACTTTTAACCAGTGATATATCACGGATGACCAGCGATACACCACCGACGACCAGCGATACACCACCGATGACCAGCGATACACCACCGATGACCAGCGATAAACCCTCTGCTAAAGCATAACCCTACAAACAACAGGGAACTCGTTCAGATACCACATACGAGAAAGAACAGCAGAAGCCACAAAAACGATGTATAGAATAAAGAACATTGCATCCTTATCACTAACGTCAGCCACTACACTTTTCAACACGACAATATCCCCAATAATCACGTATGGGCTCGAATTAATATGGGAAAAAATAACAATCAGTGACTTAGAACGCATTGAGAAAGTCAAGGCACGGTTCCTAAAATGTGCCCTCAGAGTGGGAAAATATGCTCCATCAAGGCTGGCATATGAGCTGGCCAAGGAAACTTTTTACATAGAAGATCTGAGACTCAGCCTACCATCTACCGGAGCCAGCAACAGCTACTAGAACGGAGAAGAATGAAAAGAGATATCGACTTCTATGGGACGACTGCAATGATCGATCGCAGCTGGACCAAAGAGAATCAGCAGCAGAGACACACCATTACAAGACTAGCCATTCACGGCTTCCACCACAAATTATGCAAGAACAAGACATTCCACACCCCGAATGACCAATGTGTATGTGAGTTGTGCGGACAGAGATGCAACCAATATCATATCACCGAGTGCCGTGAAAGAACAAAATCGATCTCAGAATATAGCAAAGAATAATACCCATTCGGGTGAACCTTCCATATTTAAAGCATATCTGTGGTTTCAACAAATTATGTCGGAATTTATCTTTTACTTATTTAACCGCGTGAAATAATAAAAAGGACGTTCCCTGGAATTCACCTAGGTTAGAATAATTGATTTATGTTACAGTAATTAATTTAGGTTTGGTTAGCTTTTAGGTTCCTTGCTTTTTAAATGTGATTTGATACGTAAAATAAATTACATCTTCATATCTGTTATTCTATGAAAAATTCAACATGTCTGACGGTTTACAACATAAATCATATTTCCTCTAGTTCATTTCATGATACGTTTACATATTTTGACGATGGTAATTTCTCGAAGATAAATGGCATCATTAACACATTGTGATACTTTAAATTATATCAAAAATGGCTTAAGTCGCGTAAGTAAAAAGCTGGTCTTGTACAACCCCACCATTATTCCTTTACATTTCTCCATTTCTTGAAAGCAAATCCTACAATATTTAATTTTCATAGATGGTATCATCATCATCATCTTGAGGCACGACAACTTCAAAAGTGAAAGTCTTGGCCTTCTCAACAATCCTCCTCCATGCCAATCTGTATCTTGCCATATTCAAATTAGTCACTTTCATTTCCTTAGATCGTTCATTGTGTCATCCTCCCATCTGATCTTCGGTCTTCCAACAGCTCTGCCTTCTACAGGTTTCCATTTGTAGAGTTTTTTTGACCAGTCTCTGATCATCCATTCTTATCAAATGTCCAAGCCAACCAATTCTGAGAGATCTTATATGGTTTACTATGTTCTGATTTTTGATTAATTTGTTTAGTTCGTTATTTGTTTTGATTCTCCAACAGTTATCAGCTCCTCTATTTGGTCCAAATATTCTTCTTAATATTTTCCTTTAAAAATTAGTAATTTCTGTTTTATTGTTTGTTTTAGGACCCAAGTTTCACTAGCATATGTAACTACTGGTCTAATGAGTGTTTTCATATAACCTTATTTTTGCAGTTTTTGATATTAATTTGCTTTTAAATAAGGTTCTATTTGCAAAATAAGCTTTATTCCCATTTACCAATCTTTCTTTAATTTCCTCTTCTAATGTATTATGTCCATTTATTTTTGGTACCTAAGTATTTAAATGATTCTACTGGGTTAATTTGCATGTCATCAATTTGTAGATTTTCAGATTTTCTGTTGTGATTACTACATTTTAAATATTTTGTTTTCTCTTGAACTATTATTAGACCAATTTCTTTTAGATTCCTTCATAGATGGTATTGGAATAAAAATATCATCATCATCATCATGAACAAATTCGTTTTAGGCCATGTGGCCTGTACGGTAAACCTAGTGAAGATGTCTTGATCTTTTCCACCGATGTTTTGGTCTTCCTTGGTCCCTATGTCCAGTTGGGGTATATTGGAATGCCAATTTTGGAAGTCTATTTCTTGCCATTCTCCTCAGATGATTTTTCCATTCTTGTTGGTATCTTTGTATATCTTCATTTAAACTTGTTACTCCAAGTTTTCCTCTGATAATAGTGTTCCTTTGGTGATCCAGTCTATTAACTCCTAACAATGATCGTAAGAAGCGCATTTGGCTTACTTGAAGTTTATGAGAGTTTATTTTATTTAAAATCCAAATTTCACTTCCGTATTTTAGAGCAGCTTTTGATGTGATGTTATGTAATCTTAGTTTTGTCTCTGTCCTCATCTGTTTACCAAAATGTCTTCGTATTACCCCATTCATTTTATTATATTTTTGTAATTTTGAATCAATGTCACTCTTATACTCTGCAAATACACTTCCTAAGTAAGAGAAATCTGACACTTGTTCTATAATATTTTCATCAATCTCAATTTTCACCCGTTGTATATTTTTTCCACACATTGCCATTGTTTTGGATTTTGAAGTGGAAATTTTCATATTATATTTGCTGGCAATTGAATAATTGATAAAAAATATATACAGTGTATTCATGAAAGAATATGACAGTTTCAAGTAATAATAAAATCACTCTATCACTCTGATGAGGCGTAGAAAGTTGTGTGTGGACTGAAATGAAACAGGAAAGAAGATTGGTTGTGTGAGTGAGCGAATAGCTTTCTTTTGTTTTGTTTCTATGACAACAATAATAACAAATATGGCAATTCCTCAACTGAAAGCGTTTTTGTTTTGCAGTTTGAGAGTTGTGACAGTTCAACGCGTGTTTCGTAGGCAGTTTAATCGTGATCCCCCCAATGCCAACAACATCCGTCGATGGCATAATCAGTTCGCAACGACCGGTTGTTTGTCTAAAGGCAAAAGTGTGGGACGACCAAGAGTGTCTGAGAGATGAATCCAACAGGTGAATGGAGAATACTACATAACAATGGACTACATGTTCTTTATACGAAGCCAGATATATAATAAGAACAGTTAAGTCTCGTAGACTGCGATGGGCAGGACATGTGGCACGAATGGGGAATGAGAGACGTGCATGGAAGCTTCTTGTAGGAAAACCAGAGGGAAAACGCCCAGTTGGTAGACCAAGAATGAGGTGGGAGAATAACATTAACTATGATTTGAAGGATTTAGATTATACAGGGGATGATTGGAAAACATTGGCTCATGATAGAGATGTCCGCGCGGCCATGAACCTACGGGTTCGATAGTGCCAGTGAGTGAGTTACTACTACTACTACTACTGCTGCTCGGGACCCAGTTCCGTGTGTCTGAAAGGAATTTGCTGATTCAGCTGTTATTATTTGAGAAGCATAGAAGTGAACCTCCTCCCACTCCCCACACTTCTCCCCGCAAACACGCAGAGCTTGGTCTCGAGCTGTATTATATCCCTATCGTGAAATAATGCTTTTCAATCACCCCCTGTATCATTTTCCTCAAATCACGGTTAATGTTTTTACATTCTAGATCTGCCTTCTTGGCGCTTTTTCTCAAGTTTCTGCAAGAAGTTTCCATGGCCCTCTATAAAAATATAAAAAAAATCTTATCAACCTTGTCAATAAAAGAAACAAGTGAAAAGCACAAACAATGCAATTAATTATTGTGTATTCTGTGTAACAGGAAGTGAAGGTCGACATAATGCCACCTGCACTTCCTGTACAAGTTTATCATTATGCTGTTTCCTTGATAATGTTTGTTGCGCATTGCTAGAACAATTCTTGTTTAAATTCTAATCACCCTGTGTGCGTGAAATGCTTTGAAATTTGCCTATATACTATACCTCTTTCGACCTAAGTTCCAGTTGTAATGTAAACAAATCAAATGTATGACTGCATTTTCTCTCTATCTATCTTCGGGTTTTTACAGCTGCTGCCGTCTTCCCGTGCCAAACCTCCAAAGCCTATGGTCTTGGGCGTCTTCGATGCTTAGCCCTCTAGCTTGCATTACTGTCTTCATGTTTTCCTTCCAAGTTAACCTTGGTCTTCCCCTTTTCTTCTTTCTGTTCGGATGCCATTGATATAGTTGCTTCGGCCATCGCTCATCTTCCATTCTTAAAACATGTCCTAACCACTTTAATTCCTTTTCCTCAATTCTTTCAATTATGCTTTCTTCTGCTTCCATTTTGTTTCTAATTTCCTTATTTGTGACACGTTCTAATTTAGACTTTCTGGCACTTCTTCGTAAATAATCCATTTCTAGAGCTATTAGTCTATTCTTGTAGTACTTATTGATTGTCCATACCTCACTTCCACTCAACCAGCACAAATACAAATAAATATTTGACAAATATAGATATACACTATACTAATTATAAACAGTTAAAGATACAATAAATGTAGCAATGTAAATGTCATGTACAAACAACATTTTATAGGGTAATAACAATAATGATACGATAATAATAATAATAATAATAAATAATAATAATAATAATAATATAAATATGATACATTATACGGGAAACACCAATTAATATATATATCTTACACTGGATAATAATGAAGTCGAGTTTAGAGCAAATATAAATTTAGTTCTTTTAAAAGATGCCATGTCCGGCACCCCCTTATTTCTTGTGGTAGGGAATTCCAGTTGCGAGAAGTGAAGATGGTATATGACATGGAGTGATGTGATGTCCTAATTTGCAAGAATTTTGAAAACCGCCAAAAGACTGGTCGACAATAGGCTACCGATGATGCAGATATAGCTCCAAAACTGCAGTCTAGAAGAATAAAGGATACGAGGTGAGATATTAAAAACAGTAATTCAATTAATTAAATAAAAATAAAACTTAGTTTTATTTGATTTTCATATTTATTAAGATATAATTCAGTGACAGCTGTTTCGGTACACTGTACCTTCTTCAGACATGTTAACAAATTATGAATTGTGTTATTATAGTACATATCAACTGATCTAAGCAACAATACAACAATAAAAATAACACAAAATAAATAATAACGCAATTCATTATTTGTTAACATGTCTGAAGAAGGTACAGTGTACCGAAACAGCTGTCACTGAATTATGTCTTAATAAATATGAAAATCAAATAAAACCAAGTTTTATTTTTATTTAATTAATAAATATGGATTTTCATCAAGTAAACACCAACTCAATTGATTATCTAGGTTTCAATTTATCATATACTAAAATTGAAGATATTAATGACAAAATAAATCAATTTAATCTAATGTGTGGCACTATTAAAAGACCCGTTAAAAAACAAAATAAAAAAATGAAATTTTATAAAGTAATGGCTGTTCCTGTTTGATGTATGGATCAGAATGTTGGACGATCACTAAAGACAAGAACAAAGATTGGAAGCAGCTGAGATGAGATTTTTAAGAAATATAGCAGGATATACTCTGCTGGATAAGAAAATAAATGAAGATATAAGAAAGGAACTAAATATTTTTAAACTTACAGACCGAATAATTAAATATAGGAACGACTGGAAGGAACATATTGATAGAATGCCAGAAGGAAGATTTCCAAAATTATTGCTAAATTATAAATCACATGGAAGGAGAAATGTTGGACGCCCACACAGAAGATGGTCTGAAAGCTGATGTTTTAATAGAAACATTTCCTATGTTTATTTTCTCGCTATGAGACTTGATATATACAATTTAAACATCAAAGTAAATATATATTGCATAAATCACACAAATTCGTGCCATAAATTTGTTTTGCTGAGGGTTTGGCTTACTTTACGCAGGTCCTCCGTGACGTATTTTCCATTTAGTTGTTTGCAGTGTATTTGCTTGCTGTATTACATTCGAATGTTTGAGCCACACGTTACGCTGTCGTCAAGGTGTCGAGGAAATAACCTCTCCGCGTGAAGGTGATAGTGACGTCATAAAGGACTTCACCTTGTACTCAAATAATATCGCAATTTACCCTCTTTTTAAGTTACTAACTGGCTAATACCCGAGAAGCGTTGCTAACCCTAAATAAATGAAGTATTAAAAGTCAAACATGGCGGTTGCTAGACAGTTTTTAATTTCGGATTTCAGGTAAACCTCCACTTCTAATTGTCGAACTTCGCTCATTTTTGGCCAATACCTACCTCGGTTTATTTTAATAGGATATACTGAGTTTCGTTGTGAAACACGGGAAAATGTGACCGCTAGAGCGATTTTTAAATGTTCTATTCAGGTGAACTCTTACACCTAATGATTTTAGAGGGTCCAATTGTGAATCTCAACCATCCAGGGATCCTCTCAAACACACACACACACAAATTCATCAAAATCGGTCCAGTCGTTAGGCAGTTGTTAATTTCGCATTTCAGGTAAACCACTTCTAATTGTCGGATTTCGCTCATTTTTGGACAACACCTACCTCTGTTTATTTTAATGGGATGTACTGAGTTTCGTTGTGAAACATCGAAAAATGTGACCGCTAGAGCGTTTTTTAAATTTTCACTTTAGGTGGACTCCTACACCTAATGGTTTTTAGAGGTCCAATTGTGAATCTAAACCATCCAGGGACCCAATCAGACACAAAAAAAATCATCAAAATCGGTCCGGTTGTTTAGGATGAGTTCAGTGACAAACACATGTACAGAAGAATTACATATATCATCGTCATCATCATCCGGTATCATGGCAGCTGCCGCCGTCTTCCGGAAACCAAACGCAATTCCTCTCTGTCCATCCATTGATCTTCCTCCAATCCTCTGACATTCGTAGCCGCTTGTACCCCTTCTATCCAAGTTTTCTTCGGTCTTCCTCTCTTCTTCCTTTGTATTGGGATCCATTCCATAACAATTTTAGGCAGTTTTGCTCTGGCATTCTTTTGACATGGCCATACCACTGTAATCTTTTCTTTTCTGTAATGTCTATGATGTTCGGCTCCTCTTGTACACCCATAACTTCCCTTATTTCTTTATTTCGTATTCTATCTATTCTAGATTTTCCAGCTGATCTTCTAAAACATCAATTTCTGTACTTAAAATTCTTTTCATTTCCCTGGTAGGAATTTGCCAGTCTTCAGCACCATATGTTAAAATTCTCTGAATTATGGTTTGATACATTTGTAATTTTCTATTTTTTGTAATATTTTTGCTCCACCAAACAGAGTTTAAAGCATTTATTGCTTGTTTTGTTTGTGCGATTCTATTTTTAATTTACTGTGTTATCGCCTGAATGGTCTAATTTTGTTCCTAAATAAGTGCATTCAATACTAGGTTTTAGTTCTTCTCCATTGTTGAAATTTATATTTTCCATTTCTTCTTCTATACACAGGTATTTAGTTTTCTCAATGTTTATATAAAGTCCCCATTTTTCATAATCTTCTTTTAGTTTTTTAGCCATATATTCTCTGGCATTGTGGTCTTGTGCTATTAGAATTACATATATAAATATTATAATATAAAACTGTGTAATTAAATACCCGATAAATTTCGTGAATACAATTAAATACATGTTCACACATAGAAATACATTATATACAGGGCAAGTCAAAATGTTGTGCAGGTTTTCAGAAATTTATTATGTGAAATGTAATGAACATATAATATCGTGAGACATATTGTATGAAAGGTAAAACTCTCAAAGTTTAGTTGTCCACTTCTAAAGTTCTGCGTTCACCCGCAAGATGTCAACAGCAGAGCAGTAAAGGAAAATGGCGTTGACTGGGATCAGAAGTCTTTCTGTGTGCTTGATTACCATGTAAACAACTCTGTGACTAGTGTTCAACGACATTTCCGTACCAGATACGATAAAGACCCGCCGGATGGGAGATCCATTCGTAAGTGGTACACACAATTTAGGGATTCAGGCTGTATCTGTAAACGAAAATCGACTGGCCGTCCGTCGACGAGTGAAGAGACAGTCGAACGCGTTCGCACATGCTTCGTGCGGAGTCCACAGAAATCCACCTACCGGGGGCGCGACAGAACTTCAACTACCACAAAAAACTGTATGGCGGATTCTCCGGAAACGTTTACAGATGAAACCCTACCACTTGCAACTGGTTCAAGCCTTAAAACCCGCCGATTATGCTTTGCGAGCGTCCTTCTGTGTTGATTTTCTCGCATTAATGGAAGAGAATGAGTTCCATGAGAGGGTAGTTTACAGTGATGAAGCGACTTTCCACCTTTCAGGAAAAGTGAATAGACACAATGTAAGGATTTGGGGAACTGGTAACCCCCATGCAACTCTGGAACATCAACGCGATTCTCCGAAAGTGAATGTCTTTTGTGCCATTTCCCATGCAAAGGTTTATGGGCCCTTTTTCTTTCATGAACGTACTGTGAACGGACATGTTTTCCTTGATATGCTACAACAATGGCTCCTTCCGCAGCTTGAAGCGGATAGTCCAGATTTCATTCTGCAGTTGGATGGTGCCCCTCCACATTACCATGGCAGTGTTCGAGACCATTTGAATACGGCTTTACCACAACGCTGGATAGGCCGTGCATCTCAGGGTGATCAACAACTCATTCATTGGCCACCTCGTTCACCAGATCTAACCCCGTGTGATTTCTTCATGTGGGGTCTTGTAAAGGATCATGTTTACGTACCACCACTTCCAACAACACTGCATGAACTGCGTGCCTGCATCACAGCAGCCATTGCTGATATCGACCGCGGACTGCTACAGAAAGTTTGGCAGGAGATTGAATATCGGCTTGACATCTGTCGTGTAACAAAAGGCGCTCACATAGAACATCTGTGAATATTTAAAAAAAACTTTGAGAGTTTACCTTTCATACAATATGTCTCACAATATTATATGTTCATTACATTTCACATAATAAATTTCTGAAAACCTGCACAACATTTTGACTTGCCCTGTAATGGAAATGGACAGCTAATGACAAATGAGGGAAATTTGAAAGAAGTGGCTGAATTCAAATACCTAGGAACAATAATCACAAATAGGAATGAGATGCACAAAGAAATTAAACATAGGCTCAATTCTGGAAATTCATGCCTTTACAGATTACCAAAAAAAAAAAAAAAAAAAAAAAAAAAGAAGCGTTAAGTGGATAGACTGGAAATGAATCGGAGAATAACATTAACCATGATTTGAGGGAAGTAATTTATACAGGGGATGATTGGAATAGCTTGGCTCAGGATATGGATGTATGGGGAGCTTAATACTAATAAAATCCATTGTTAAAACCATTGAGGTGGATAGTCATAAAATAGGACCAGCAGCATCAACCATCAGATCAGATAATGTAGCGAAGAAGGACCTGCTGAAGATGGAACGAATGTTCTGAAAGGCCTACAGACACAAAGAATACATATTTTATAAGTTGAGGACGACGGATCTTACCTAAGAAGGTATATTTAACTTATTTTGTTTATTTGGAGCTTAAGTCCGTATGGCCATGAACCTACGGGTTCGATAGTGCCAGTTAGTCACTCCTCCTCAACTTTTCCTCATTACTGAAATAAAATGTAATTTTTCTCGGAAATGCTAACACTGATTTGATTTGAAGTAGATATTGTTATTTTCAATTTGAAAGCCAAGTCATGTCCGTCCATTAGGCGCCATCTGTCATTACTTGTATTTTTAATTCATTATCTTGTAATGTATCCTGTATTATCATGATTATCATTGTCCATATTGTAATCTGCACTCCAAATCTGACAGCCCATCTCCGCCTCAAACAGCTGCAGACTCATCAATTACATTGGTTTAATATCACTTCTTCTTCTTCTTCTTCTTCTTCTTCTTCGCGGTTTAGGCTTATTTACTAGCCTGTTCCGACTCCAAATTGCTGCTCTTTCCATCTTTTCCTTGGTCTTCCCAAACTTCTTCCTCGTGGTGAATAGTTGTATGCTGCATTTGGTATTCTGTCCTCAGTCATCCTTGCCAAGTGTTCCTTCCAGTTTGTTCTGTATTTCACTATTGTTGAGTTTAATTCCTCTATTTTTAGTAGTCTTATATCTGTGTTATGTTTTTTGTCTGTTCTTTGATATCCTGCTATTGGTCTGGGGAATCTCATTTCAGCAGTTTGTATCCTGGCAGATTGTTGTGTTGTCACTGTCCATGTTTCGGATCCATAAGTAATAATAGGCACTGCCATTGTCTTGTATAATTTCATTATAGAGTCTTTTCTGGCTTTATTTTTCAAAGTTCCTTTTAGTGTTCCTGTTATATAATTAAACTTATTTATTTTGTTATTTATGTCTGTTTGTGCTGTGTATGATATTTCGCAACCTGGGAAGTTATATCTTACCACTTGTTCTATTGGTTTATTTTCTAATATTATCTTTGTCCGTTAGGGTAACAGAGTGGTACCCTTGAAGAGGTAGTCCATTCCAGGGAGTAGGCGCCCCTGCCCTTTTGTGAGCTCCAGGTCCCACTCGCCCAGTGGGTAGTATCTGGGTAGGGCCCCGTCCACAGGGTTACGTGGGGAGAAGAGAAGTCCCCAAAGCAGTAGTAGTGAAGGCAACTTCTCTAGGAGACGAACACTCCAAAATTGCAGTTCCCTGTCCTCCAGGAAGAGGGGTTTGGCTAGAGGCTGGTAACCTCTACTAGTAAAAAATAACTTACTCATAAACTTCAGCAGAAGAAAAGCCGAAATCCAGAACAAATAACAAAATATTAACTATCGAACCCGTAGGTTCATGGCCGCGCGGACATAAGCTCTCCACACATCCCTATCCCGAGCCAATGCTTTCCAATCATTCCGTGTATAATCTACTTCCCTCAAATCATAGTTAATGTTATTCTCCCAGCTCGTTCTTGGTCTACCAACTGGGCGTTTTCCTTCTGACTTTCCTTCAAGAAGCTTCCATGCAAGTCTTTCATTCCCCATGCGTGCTACATGTCCTGCCCATCGCAGTCTACGAGACCTAACTGTTCTTATTATATCTGGCATCCTATAAAGATCATGTAGTTCATTGTTATGTAGTCTTCTCCATTCACCTGTCTGTTCATCTCTCTTTGGTCCAAAAATTTTCCTAAGTACTTTATTCTCCAATACTTGTAATCTCCTTTCCTCCCTTAAAGTAAGAGTCCATGTTTCGCATCCATATAATATAACTGGTAGAATAATAGTTTAAAATATTTTCAGTTTAACGTTTTTTGAAAGGAGTTGGGACATCAAGAGTTCTTGCAATGCATAATAGCACGCATTTCCAGAATTGAGCCTATGTTTAATTTCTTTGTGCATCTCATTCCTATTTGTGATTATTGTTCCTAGGTATTTGAATTCAGCCACTTCCTCAAAATTTCCCTCATTTGTCACTAGCTGTCCATTTGCAGTAAAGCTAATAGTCCATATTTAAATATTAAATATATCAGTTCTCACTCAATGCTGTGAACGCATTTGAAGGAAATATTCAAACAATTCCCTGTGTAACTGTTGTTTCAATGATTTATTAGGGACAGCATCCGGCATCTTCAAACCTTCTTCAATTTTCTGAAAGACAGTCTTGTTCTTTATTTTCCGCTTAGGGTCGTAACGGTATTGAAGGGCACTCGAGGTGACGAATCAATGATCAATCCTGGAAGGCACAGTTGAGGGTGGTGTTGCCATCTTTTGCCCTTGGTTTCTTTGTCAAAATACGCGTCTGCCACATACCCTACTTGAAATTTGGTTCGCGTCCACTTTGGTGATGGTGCATATGATAAATTGCTGCTTCCGTGACGTGGCTATTGTTGCTCGTGATATGTTGGGGGGTGTCATGTCCAAAGCCGCTGTCTGTGTTCTCGTCAATGTCAGACGGTAGTAAATCATCATGAACGGGTGTATGCACCCCCTTCACAATTAGGTCCTCCTCAAACAATCCCGTCTTTATCATCATCATCCAGGGATTAAGCCTGTCGGCTCGTTCGGGTTTCATGAAAGCTAGAGTTAAAATTGTTCAGACCATGTTCTGTGTGGGCGTCCAACATTTCTCCTTCCGCGTGGTTTATAATTTAGTAATATTTTTGGAAATCTTCCTTCTGCCATTCTATCAATATGTTCTTTCCAGTCGTTCTTATATTTAATTATTCGGTCTGTAAGTTTGAAAATATTTAGTTCCTTTCTTATATCTTCATTTCTTTTCTTATCCAGCAGAGTGTATCCTGCTACCATATTATTTATTACCGAAGGATCTGACTCATGTCTCAAATAGGGTTCAATTCCCGGTTAGTCGGGATTTTAAAGTTACTTAAAATTCTGGCTTCATTTGGGCCCTAGAGTCGACCCAGTACTCTAAAGGAAATGAGTGCCAGATATATGTTTTCAGGATAAATGCAGCCGTCGCAAATTGCTGACAACTCTACAAAGGTTAGAGCCTTCAGCTTCTGCTATACAAGAGTATCATAAATACCTGTATGGGAACAGTTTCTTCTTCTTTCTTAGCACTACAGTCATTCAGTTTGACCTTGGCTCCCTATAAGACAAATTGTCCATTCTTGTCTATCCAATGCCTTATTTCTCCACCTGTTAACTCCCATGAATCTCCGCAACATTCATCCACCTAATCTTGGTCTTCTTCTGTATCTTCTTCCTTTCGGTTTCTCATCCAAAATGCTTTTGACTATTCTTGTGCTTTCCATTCTCGAAACATGACTCAACCATTCCAATCTACGCATCTTCACTGTATCTACTATTTGTAATGAATTAAATAATGTATATAACTCGTGGTTATTTTAATTCTCTTAAGTCCATCCTCAGATGTTGGTCCATACATCTTTCTTAAAATCTTCCGGAGAAATCCTTCTATTTTGCTGGTTAAACTCCATGGGTTTTTTTTTTATGTTTCTGTTATTTACACAGGTATCCTCAACCAAAAAAAATATATATATATATATTTTTTTTTTCCCCACACTTTCTGATCTTGCGTGTCTGCTTCTGTCATATTGCTCTTCTTCATGTTGTCTTGAATTCCCTTTATCCACGTTGGGTTGGTCTACCACATTTCCCTTTCCAGGAGGTATCCATTTCAATACTTCTTTGTTTGTTTCTGTGTCCCTTCTTCTCATTATATGTCCATATCATCTTAGTTGGATTTCTTCAATCTCTGTACAATATCCTTTTCTACATTCATTATTTCTCTTGTTGTGTTATTATTTGAAATATGTAAATTATATGATCTAAAGATTTCTGTAAGGAAAACGAAGACCATGGCTTTTAGAGGAAGAGATCCAGGGGATCCAAAATTATTTTAGAAAATCAAAGTATAGAACAGGTGTCTAGTTTCAAATATTTGGGCTGTGATGTTGGCTCCAATATCGAAAGAGATATTGACTCCAAAATAAATAAATTCAGACGGTGTGTGGAACAATACAGAGAACATTCAAAAATAAAATTAGAAAAGAAACCAAGATAAAAATGTATAATGTTATGGCGGTTCCCACAATGTTGTATGGATGTGAAACTTGGGCTCCAGTGAAAAGACAGAAGGATAGAATACAGACGGCTGAGATGAGGTTCCTAAGACAAGTAAAAGGATGTACAAGACTTGATAGAATAAGAAATGAGGATATAAGAGAAGAATTGAAAGCACATCCTTTATTGGATAAGGTCACGAATTACAGACAGAAATGGATTGATCACATGGATGGAATGAGTAAGGAGAGATATCCATTGTTAGCAAGAAATTATCAAGCAAGAGGAAGACGTGATGTTGGAAGACCTAGAAGACGTTGGGCTGATGCATTATGAAGTCGGAACGGGCAATTGCCTAATCCCTGGAGTGATGATGATGATGATGTGTTATTATTTTAATTTGTCTAATTTTGATATTCTTGCCGATCTTCTTAAAAAAGTCCATTTCTGCGACTAATAATTTATTTCTGTGTTTTTGCTTCAACGTCAATGTTTCCGCGCCATATAGTAAAATACTCTTCACAATTGTGTTATATATTAATAATTCAGTCCTCTTGATTATATGCTTACTTCATAAAATAGAATTTAATGGGCCAGTAACTTTCTTTGTCTCTAGCCGATTTTCTAGCCAAGAAGGGTAGCAAAATTGTTTCAAACCCAACTTCTGCTCCAGTTTCCTTTCACTCTATCAAAAGAATTATCTCAATAAATACATCAATAAACTTAGAGAAGAATACACCACCAAACATCTGGAAAGGAATGGGAAAATCTACAAGCTTATGACATTACTACATTACAAAGAAAATCCGCAGTAGCAACATTCAGACTGCTAACGGGACATGACTGCTTGAATAAACACCTACACAGGCTTGGCATAACAGATTCACCTAATGCCCTTTTTGCAATTCAAATGAAGATATGGAAAGAAACCATCTCCTCCGTTGTCCAGCTTTTGTAGAAGAGACCAGCCTTTCTGCTAAATATTGGAGGTGCAAGAGAGCGAATGATTTCATTATCAAGTGCTCGACATTAGATACCAACACTTTATTTGTCTCTGTTATTCTTTTTCCGATGTCTAATTCAGACGAACCATCTTTTTGAATTATTGAATTGATTTATTGAATACTTGAAATATTCCACTGTTTTAATATTTGTTTACTTTTAGAAATTATTTACAAAGTGTTGTTTGTTTTCAGGTTCAGATGTTGCAGGACTATCACATCTCGGTGAGTACAAAATATTTTTTAATAATTTCAGGAACAGAATTAAGTATATTTTCGTATTTAATTTTAATTATGAATATATGATATTTTGTACAAATACAAGCAGAGGAAATAACTGTAACATACTGCGCCATTATATAAGTAATAGCAGCACACCGCTATAACATCACAAACAATTTATTTATGGCATTATGAAATGTATTTATAGTCTCCTGCCAAGTAAATTATACGTTGTCAAATCCTTAGAATACAGCGCATTCATCTGCAGCACCATTTTTTGATATCTCTCTCATTTCATCGATCTAGAGCTATCTGGATATCAACTCTTGACTGAAAATTGAATGCTTCATAGAGGTTCTTTGATCTTTGAGAATAAGTTATAGTCACAAGGGCTCCTGTCTGGTGAATTCGGTGAATGTTTGAGTACTTCCCAATTCCGCCTTCTAAACAAATTCTACTGAAGACCTTTTTTTAGGGCTGTATTACTTACTAAATGTGAGAAACAGTGAATATATTGACATAATATTGCTATTCCGAGACTTTCGGCATTACAGATTTATACAACAAAGACTGATCAACAACATGCTATAGTCGGACCAACCGATCTGTGCCCCTTAACCTTTTCACTGCTGAGATATTTCCAGCCTTTAAAACCCTCCTTGCTCAATGCAGGGAGAAATATGGAAAAAGTTAATTTAGGGACCTAAGAGATGGCAGTATATGCCTGCTTAGTTTGAAAGCAATGCAATACGTATTATATAACTAGCAGGCGTTTGGAGTTGAGAATGGATATACACACCCATAGCACAGCAAGCATTTTCTTTGCCAACGGATATACCCGTTCGTAGCAGTCGTTCTTAGAAAAGTTAACGCCTATTCTCACACCATTCCACGCATTTCCCTCCCACCACGCAAACAACAGCCACGATTAATTTTCCAAGTAGGGATGTTGCCAAAATTTCTCCAAAGAGTGTCATGGATCTTCAGTATTGAATAATGTAAGGTTAATTATAACTTCTTCATATTTAAGTAGGTCTAATGATGCTGACTGATTTGCATCATCATCATCATCATGAACAAATTCGTTTTAGGTCATGTGGCCTGTACGGTAAACCTAGCGAAGATGGTCTTGATCTTTCCATCGATGTTTTGGTCTTCCTTGGTCCCTATGTCCAGTTGGGGTATATTGGAATGCCAATTTTGGAAGTCTATTTCTTGCCATTCTCCTCAGATGATTTTTCCATTCTTGTTGGTATCTTTGTATATCTTCACTTAAACTTGTTACTCCAAGTTTTCCTCTGATAATAGTGTTCCTTTGGTGATCCTGAACTAATGCTTGCCAATCATCCCCTGTATAATCTACTTCCCTCAAATCATAGTTAATGTTGTTCTCCCACCTCATTATTGGTCTACCAACTGGGCGTTTTCCCTCTGGCTTTCCTACAAGAAGCTTCCATGCAAGTCTTTCATTCCCCATACGCGCAACATGTCCTGCCCATCGCAGTCTACGAGACGTAACTGTTCTTATTACATCTGGCTTCCTGTAAAGACCGTGTAGTTCATTGTTATGTAGTCTTCTCCATTCTCGTGTCTGTTCATATATATATATATATATATATATATATATATATATATCCTAAATAATAAAAAAGCATCGCCTTACAGCACAGTAGCAATGAATTTGGGTATCTACATGGACTTGCTGTTGGATTAGAAAATCTAAGTGAATAATACCTACAAGAAAGTGATCTCAATTCTTCACTCCCTAAGATAGTTTTAGAAACTTCCTTCCCAGAAATTAAAGCAAATACAGCCAGCAACTCAGGCTTCGTATGTCATCATCATCATCATCATCATCCGGTATCATGGTCCCGTCTTCCGGAAACCAGACGCCATTCCTCTATGTCCATCCATTGGCTTTCCTCCAATCCTCTGATATTCATAGTTGTTTGTACACCTTCTATCCAAGTTTTCTTCGGTCTTCCTCTCTTCCTCATTTCCATTGGGATCCATTCCATAAAAATTGTAGACAATCTTTGCTCTGGCATTATTTTGACATGGCCATACCACTATAATCTTTTCTTTTCTATAATGTCTATGATGTCGGGCTCCTCTTGTACACCCATAATTTCCCTTAATCGACACCCCAGGATTGCTGGAGGTTGGGCGTGGGTTTAACATCCCTACCCCGTAAGTATTTCTTCATTTCGTATTCTATCCATTCTAGACTTTCCAGCTGATCTTCTTAAAACATCCGTTTCTGTACTTAAAATTATTTTCATTTCCCTGGTAGGAATTTGCCAGACTTCAGCACCATATGTTAAAATGCTCTGAATTATGGTTTGATATATTTGTAATTTTCTATTTTTTGTAATATTTTTGCTCCACCAAACAGAGTTTAAAGCATTTATTGCTTGTTTTGTTTGTGCGATTCTATTTTTCATTTCCGCTGTGTTATCGCCTGAATGGTCTAATTTTGTTCCTAAAATAAGTGCATTCAATACTAGGTTTTAGTTCTTCTTCATTGTTGAAATTTATATTTTCCATTTCTTCTCCTATACACAGATATTTAGTTTTCTCAATGTTTATATAAAGTCCCCATTTTTCATATTCTTCTTTTAGTTTTTTAGCCATATATTCTATGTCATCGTAGTCCTGTGCTATTAATACCTGGTCATTTGCAAAATTTAGTGAATATACTTGTGTATTTTGGATGGGTATGCCCATTTTTTGACATTTTTTCCTCAGTCTCTTAGTACTCTTTGGAGATAAATTTTGAATATAGTTGGAGATAAACTGCAACTTTGCCTTAAACATTTTGTAATAGTAAATCCCAGTGTTATATGAATTCCAATTTTTATTTTCGAAATAGATCATTTTTATAATGATTTTATAGCTTCTATTCATTTTTTGTTAATGTTAGAATTGTCTAAAGTTCCCATATATATTCTTCATATGTCCCCTTCCTGCACGGAGACATTAGGTCGTCTGGAATTCATAATCCGAAGGGTTTGATATATCGCACCACATCCTTTTCCTGTGGAAGGAATCACGGGTAATTCCTGAAAATACAGCATGGCCGGTCCGTTCTCCGCGTAAAATACTGCGTAGTTCAACTCCAATTTAGATAAGATAGTTCTAGAATCCCCTCAAATATGGGTTTCTTTATTCATTACATGGCGTGGCTTCAGGTTCCGGATGCAGTAATAGAGGGCAGCTGCTTATAGAATAATCTTAGACTATTTAACTCATGCCCCAAATGGGAGTCAATGACCAATCACGTTTCAATGATTTTCGATTTACAACCAACCACAGTCGTGTTTCGCCTAGAATTTACCAACTGAAGTTTATCATAAGTAATGCCACGAGTGATTTCCAAATTATCGATAAATTCACGACTCACGAAGTTAGGAGTGAATTTATCTAGAGAATTTGGAAATCAAGAGTGGCATTTGTTTGGACTATTTAACGAATAAAATTAAGCTGTTTACTCACAAATCGTTATTTAACTATAGTTATTTTAAAATATTTATATATTTAATGTAAACGGCGATGTTTGAAAACAAATGAGAAACGATAGGTACGCTTCATCTGCTTCTTTTATCACTGCAACCAGATCATAATATTTATTGCCAAAGGATGGTAATATTGTAAGAATGCTTTCTAGTGGAGAAAAATGAAACACATCAAACTGTATATCAATTCATTTCTGATGTCGTATGATGTAAATATGACAATTATATTTTCTGGATTATTACTGGGAAAAAATACATTTAAAAAGTGCAAACAGTGGTTTCTTTTTTTTTGGTTGTATAATCAATTGCTACAAATGTTTTTATATTAACTCCTGCAAGCGCTATGTGTTGACATCCATGCACTATATATACAATCTGGTAGCCGTATTTCTTAGAAAGTCAGTCACTGCAAGATAATGGTCAGACCTGTTCAGTTAAAAAGGAGGAGCTTTCTTTAATATGGTAAATTTAATATTGATAAATATTTGTGTGAAACATGACTGTGATTGGTTATAAAACAGAAATCATTGAAACGTGATTGGTCATTGACTCCCGTTTGGGGCATGAGTTAAATAATTATAATAGAGAAAGCACCTCCTTTTTAACATTCTGAATAGGTCATAGCTTTATTTTCAGTGACTGCCTCTCTAAGAAATACGGCTACCAGATTGTATATATAGTGCATGAATGTCAACACATATCGCATGCGGGAGTTAATATAAAAACATTTGTAGCAATTGATTATACTTACTTACTTACTTACTTACTCACTGGCACTATCGAACCCGTAGGTTCATGGCCGCACGGACATAAGCTCTCCATACATCCCTATCCTGAGCTAATGCTTTCCAATCATTCCCTGTATAATCTACTTCCCTCAAATCATAGTTAATGTTGTTCTCCCACCTCATTCTTGGTCTACCAACTGGGCGTTTTCCTTCTGGCTTTCCTACAAGAAGTTTCCATGCACGTCTTTCATTCCCCATACGCGCAACATGTCCTGCCCATCGCAGTCTATGGGACTTAACTGTTCTTATTATATCTGGCTTCCTATAAAGACCATGTAGTTCATTGTTATGCAGTCTTCTCCATTCACCTGTCTGTTCATCTCTCTTTGGTCCAAAAATTTTCCTAAGAACTTTATTCTCAAATACTCGTAATCTCCTTTCCTCCCTTAAAGTAAGAGTCCATGTTTCGCACCCATATAATATAACTGGTAGAATAATAGTTTTATATATTTTCAGCTTAACGTTTTTTGAAAGGAGTTGGGACATCAAAAGTATCTGCAATGCATAATAGCATGCATTTCCAGAATTGAGCCTATGTTTAATTTCTTTGTGTATCTCATTCCTATTTTGTGATTATTGTTCCTAGGTATTTGAATTCAGCCAATTCCTCAAAATTTCCCTCATTTGTCATTAGCTGTCCATTTCCATTATATAATGTATTTTTACGTGTGACCATATATTTAGTTTTACTGATATTTACTTCCAGTCCTAATTGTTGATTATACCCACCAAAAAAGAAAACCACTGTTTGCACTTTCTTAAATGTATTTTTCCCAGGTAATAACATTCCAGAAAAATATAATTGTCATATTTACATCATAGGACATCAGAAATGAATTAATATACAGTTTGACGTGTTTCGTTTTTTCTCCACTAAAGTGCATTCTTACAATATTGCGTTCCTTTGGCAATAAATAATATGATCTGGTTGCACATAAGTGTACAATTATGATACCAAGACCATCATGAAGTGAAACGGGTAGCTCAAGCTGATAGAAGAGAAGAAAATATTGAATGGTTTCACTGACAAGAATTGCCGTTAAAAGAACAGTGATGATGATGATGGTGATGTGGAGGAGTTTACAGGTTGGAACCAGGAAGTGTTACACGTGTCGTCCTTCATCATGGCCAACTTAGACAAGGCCTACCTTCAAACTAATTGCATTTTGTGTAGAGAACTCTGCTTTTCTTTAACTTCCTTAGGTAACCTGTATTCCTCATACACAAGATTGTTTTGTCCATTATGAATTATGTAACATATGTCCTTACACGATTTAAAGAAGTATGGGTGAACCAAAGTCCTGCTGGGATTAGGAATTCCTGTAAAGTTACATAGATTTATCGCCATTATCATAAGTAATGCCACGAGTGATTTCCAAATTATCGATAAATTCACGACTCACGAAGTGAGGAGTGAATTTATCTAGAGAATTTGGAAATCAAGAGTGGCATTTGTTAGGACTATGTAAACGAATAAAATTAATCTGTTTACTCACAAATCATTATTTAACTATAGTTATTTTAAAATATTTATATATTTAATGTAAACGGCGATGTTTGAAAAACAAATAGAGAAACGATTGGTACGCTTCATTTGCTTCTTTTGTTCATCACTGCAACCAGATCATAATATTATTTATTGCCAAAGGATCGCAATGTTGTAAGAATGCACCCTAGTGGAGAAATTTATAACCAACGTTATAGGTATTAATTAATTTCTGATGTCCTATGATGTAAATATGTCAATTATATTTTTCTGCAACGTCATTTCCTGGAAAATAATTCGTTTAAGAAAGTGCAAACAGTGGTTTCTTTTTCTTTTTTTTTTTTTGTGGTATAATCAATTATTACAAATGTTTTTATATCATCTCTCGTATGAGCTACGTGTTGACATTCATACACTATATATACAATCTGGTAGCCGTATTTCTTAGACAGTCAGTCACTGCAAAATATTGATGTGACCTATTCAGAATGTTAAAAAGGAGGTGCTTTCTTTATTATGATAAACTTTAGTTGGTAAATTCTAGGTGAAACACGACTGTGATTGGTTGTAAATAAAACACCATTGAAATGTGATTGGTCATTGACTCCCATTTGGGGCATGAGTTAAATAGTCATCAAAAACAATCACGGATTAAGCCCTTTTTTATGTGGCTTGTTCCGGTCTCATTAATTCTCATTCAAAAAGTTGAATCCATCTATTTTTCGGTCTACCAACATTCCTGTCTCCTTTTGTTTGTAATTAAGTAGATAATTTTTTTGTATTCGTTCATCTTTCATTGTTTAAACATGTTCTTTCCAGTTTTTTCTAGATTGATTTATTTTATCTAAAAGTTTAAAAATATTTAGCTCATTTGTCAGTATGAGGCGGAACGCTGACCACTTACCACTCAAAAAATGACATCTGTACGAAAACAAGTGTAACTAAATTAGTATGGTTCAAATTCTTCCCTGTAGGGGGAGAGCGCCTAAATCTCTGTAAAGGGAAAATATAGGCTTACAATACAAAAAAATATAATATCTTCACTTCTTCTTTCATCTAGAAGTTTGCAGCCAGCCACACTTCTCAGAAATCTCATTTCAGCTGATTCTATGACCTTCTCTTCTCTTTTAGTTTAGACCCAAAATTCACTACCATACAATAGTAAGGGAACAGCCACTGCTTTATGAAATTTTAGTTTTGTTTTCTTTCTTGCATTTTTAAATATTCTCTTAATTGTGCCACATATGTTATACAGAATATACATGAACTCAATTATTAAAGAATGGAGACTACAACCACATGGCAGTATACAACTTAATAGATTATATAATTTAGACACCCTATTATTTGCAGATGACATTGTGTTTATAGCGAATTCAGAAGATGACCTACAACGTTCAGTCCACTCTTTTCACCAAACTACAATAAACTACAACATGGAAATCTCAACAGAAAAATCTAAACTCATGGCTTTCCTAGGAAAAGACCCAGTTCGCAGTAAAATTGTTATTAATAATAAAATATTAGAACAAACCAACACATTTAACTATCTCGGATACCAAGTTACATACGAAGAAGAAAAAGATTTTAGTCAAAAAATTATAAAATTTAACAGAGTACCAGGAATTATAAATAATATTTTTAAGCCAAACACAGTACAGCAACACACACGAACTAGAATTTATAAAACACTGGCCAGACCCATATTATGTTACGGCAGTGAGGCCTGGACAATTCGCAGTGTAGGCAGAAATGAAATTTATGAGACGTACTGCGGGCTATTCAAGGACAGACCATAAAAGGAATTCTGAGATTCTCAAAGAATTACAAACAGAATCAGTCATAGAATATGTACAAAAATACAGAAACAACTGGAAATCTCACGTAAGAAGAATGAGCAGAACAAGAATACCACGTCAGATCTTAAATTACCAACCACCAGGCAAGAGATCTTTGGGCAGACCCTTCAAACGTTGGATTGAGACCGTAACAGACCACTAGGTCTATCACATGAAAGGAAGAAGAAGAAGAATAAGATATTATACAGATTCATTATAATGTATTTAAATTACACAAAGAATAAGCTGCGATCAGGCAAAATTGTTGCAGAATCATTTGTAATTTACAATCGTTAAACCGATAAGAGGCACTATCTCCGCTACTAGTCAGTTTTGTTCTAGATAATAACATTAAATCTTTAGAGGATGAAAACGCAAAAAAAAAAAAAAAAAAAAACTCCATGGCGCGACTGATCCGGCTGCTGGCCTCACATCTACATGTGTTAATCACAGATATAGACGATCGTTTTGCCAGTGTTGGAATGACACGTGGTTTAGCATGTCAGATCCCTCAGTCGTTATAGCTGGTTTTTCTCTCAACCTGGAGCCGCTACTCACTGTAGCTATCCAAATGCCTCACGATGCTGGGTGGGCACCGGTCCCATACTGACCGAAATACCATGAGGAAATTTCTTCTCCCATGGAGACTCCAACCAGCGCAAGATAGTCCACCGCTGTGGTCTCGAGGTAGCGTGCTGCCTTGTCACGCAGCGGGTCCGGGTTCGATCCCCGGTCGGGACTGTTTTTCTGGGTGAGGTTTTTATCGGGGTTTTTCCTCACCTGTAAGACAAATGCCAGGAATACTTTAAGGCACAAACGGTCCCCGAAATCATATGGCCATCATCATCATCATCATCCTTATCATTAACGTCATCATCATCATCATCATCCTTCACCGGTGTGGAAAGCAACGGGAAGCTACCACACCTACACAATTCCCTAGTAAAGCTGCAAGCATAGCATGAAAATGCTATGATTGCAGTGAAGGACCTGCCTTCGGGCAGAATTACTATGGATGGATGAATATATATATATATATATATATATATATATATATATATATATGGGGGCACGCAGTAGCGTAGTGGTTAAGGCACTGAGCTACAAGCCGGAGGGTCGAGGGTTCAAGTCCCGTTGGGGTCAGGATTTTTAAACTTACCCAAACCCTCTGGCGGCACTATGGCCCTGGGGTCGACTCAGCCTCTAACGGAAATGAGTACCAGACGCTTGTTCTGGGGGTAAAGGCGGCCGTCACGCAGGGTTGACATAAAGTGCCGATTGTCCTGAAAAAGTGGGAGCCTTAACCTCCTACTACCCCAAGGGCCTCCGGGCCTGTTCTGGGATCACTTTACTTATATATATATATATATATATATAAAGATGCAGAAAAGCTCAATGTGCTATATTATATATATATATATATATATATATATTAAATACAAAGAATCTAACAAACTGTAGGGGGGAGTTAATCTATAGTTTATATACTGGCCTATATAAGACTGGCGGGTTTATAGAGATAAGAAACAAGATCAATATAGGAAAGTATGCTATATCTGCCCTAAATTGAATAGTATGGGACAAACATATCTTCAAAGAAACAAAAAAATATATTTTTAATACAATAATCAGAAGCATTATTACCTATGGAGCTGATGTGTGGGCTTTAAATGCACAAATGAAAAAAAAAACTTACTCGCCACTGAAATGGACTACTGGAGACGTGCTGCAAGAATATCCAGGAAGGATAAAATCAGAAATTCATATATAAAAGAAAAAATGCAGGTACAATATTCAATATTAGATTTTATAAAGAAGAAACAATTAAATTGGTACGGACACATTAGAAGGATGGAAGAAGGAAGACTACCTAAGATAATCATGGATTGGGAACCACAGGGAAGGAAAATGAAGGGTAGACCAAATGTTACGTGGATTCAGGGAATCAATGAAACTAAGAGGGAATGGGAAATAGAAGAAGATATATGGATGAACAGACAAGAATGGAAAAATGTGTTGAAACAAATGTGTAGTTAACTGTGAACATGGCTACCGGAAAAATGTATATTCATTGTAAAAGACGGAATAATAAAAAAATATTATTATTATTATTATTATTATTATTATTATTATTATTATTATTATTATTATTATTATTATTATTATTACAAAAGAACAAAATTAGAACAGTTGAATTTGATTATTTTAGAAGAAGCCTCCAAAAAACAAGACAGGATAAAATAAGAAATGAATTCCTTTGGAGAGAAATTAATGTCACCACATCTGTTGTTAAAAGGATTGAAAATCAAACACTTAAATGGTATGGCCATATACAAAGAATGGAAAATGAAAGATGGCCAAAAAATATATACCAATGGTCACCCCCTGGAAGAAATAAACGTGGCAGACCAAGATGGAAATGGAAAACCTACGTCAGAACTATAATGGATGATAGGAATTTGGAAGAGGGAGATTGGAATGATAGAGATAAATGGAAACTGAAAACGCCAAACCTATAAGTGGGGGAAAGCCGAAGAAGAAGAAGAAGAAGATTATTATTATTATTATTATTATTATTATTATTATTATGGCAATGCCGCAGAAATGAAGGAAACAATAATAGACCTAACATCGAAAGCCGCCATTACGGAATGGTTTTGGCGAACCCTTGAAGTATTTTGCGAACCCCCTGTGGGTTCTCGAACCACAAGTTGGAAAACGATGTTGTAGACGAAGTCATGACAGTTGTTCCAGATATGTCGAATTTGAAAAAACAATTGTGTACATATCGTTTTAAATACATTCCATATACAAGATTTGAGGATTCCAGACAACCTTCTAGCGTTGCGTAATAATTGGTTAGTCCGACAGGTATTTGTGTGTTTACCTGTTCATTTGTGAGATAAGTTCCCAGACAGAGGGTAAACACAGCGGTTACAAAATTCGCCTCGAATCATCGATAAACCGACCAATATATGAACAGTTCAAGGTGTTGACATTTGATTTCTATTGTTATATGGCTCTGCTTTCACCTGTCATTGTAACAATTTACAACTTTATTGTAAAAATATCGATAGGAATTAACAAAATACTGTACCCTGATTAAAACGAATCTTGTTTACAATTTAACGCTAAAACCAGGCGGATTAGAAAATTAGAATGATAATCTATTTTTTATACCATGGTATACATGAACAATAAACAATTTAATTTATAGTCATCGTGAAAAATATACAGGGTGGTCGCGTTTTCAGGTCAACCTTTGAGAATGAGGAAACGTAGAAAAAAATCAAAACCTGCTGACCAAGGCCAGGGGAGTCTCTAGAATCTCAGATGTGGGGGAGCTAGAATCTCAGATGTGGGGGAGCGGAAGGAGTGCAAGTTTAAAAAATAGGCGGTTCGGGTAAAACAGCGAAAATATATTCATCTATTTCTCTAAAAATATATAATTACTACCTGATAAATCAGTCGTTCTAAACTAAAGTAAAGTTTTGTTAGAAAACTTCAAGAAGTTAAAATATGTAGGCCTTTCAAAACTATGTTTCATCTTCAGTGCCAGTTGTAAGGCATAGATAGTTTTATTACTTGATGCAATTTTCTAACAACACATTATTTTAGTCGAGGATGACTAGTTTATCATAAGTAACGCCACGAGCTATTTCCAAATTATCGATAAATTCACGACTCACGAAGTGAGGAGTGAATTTATCTAGAGAATTTGGAAATCAAGAGTGGCATTTGTTAGGACTATTTAACGAATACAATTAAGCTCTTTACTAAAAGATAATTATTTGAATATAGTTACCGGTGTTTTAAAATATTTATATAGTTAATGTAAACAGCGATGTTTGAAAACAAATCAGAAATGTGAGGTTATGTTCATTCATTGCTGCTTGATCATATTATTTATTGCCAAATAGGATCGCAATATTCTTCGAGTAAGAATGCACTCTAGTGGAGAAATAATGAAACACATAAAACTATTATAATCAACATTATAGGTTAATCATTTATATTTTGAATAAACAACTCGCCGTAGCCGAGCGGTTAAGGTAGGAAGTCTTGGCGCAGAGCTACGGGACTTGCGCTGGTTCGAGTCTCCGCGGGGGAAGAAATTTTCTCATGGTATTTCGGCCAGTATGGGACCGGTGCCCACCCAGCATCGTGAGGCATTTGGGTAGCTACAATAAGTAGCGGCTCCAGGTTGAGGAACCAGCTATAACGGCTGTGGGACTCGACATGCTAACCACATGTCACCCCTACACTGGCTGTTGATCATCTACCTCTGTGATTGACACATGTGGATGTGAGGCCAGCAGCCGGCTGGTAAAAGGGCAACCGCTGAAAAGACCCTCAATCGGAGTAAAATCACTGAATCTATTCATTATTTGCTCTATTCAATGTATTTGTTGGAGAAAAATAATTGTCTAACCTGTTCAGAATATTAAAAAAGGAGGAGTGTTCTTTATCACAAAAGCAGGAGCTGATTAAGAGAAATCGATAAAGAGCGAGGTGAAACACGACTGTCATTGGTGTAAAACATAATTCATTGAAACGTGATTGGTCATTGACTACCATTTTCGACATGAGTTAAGTAATCTCTAAAATATATATAATTACTACCTGATAAATCAGTCGTAATCAAGCAATGTAAAGTTTTGTTAGAAAACTTCAAGTAGTTAAAACATGTAGGCCTTTCAAGACAATGCTCCATCTTCAGTGCCAGTTGAAATGCAGATAAACATTGTTTTGAATGGCCTTACTTACTTACTTACTTACTTACTTACTTACTTACTTACTTACTTACTTACTTAGTTACTACTTACTTACTTACTTACTTACTTACTTAGTTACTTACTTAGTTAGTTACTTACTTACTTAGTTACTTACTTACATGGTTTCCATGTTTCCTGTTTATTTCCTAAATCGCTCCTTGAAGGAAGACGTATTGGATGTGCAGCCACTGTCTATCCATTTCTTGGCTGGTCTTCCTTTTGTTCTTCTCCCGTCTATACCCGTTTTTTTTAAAATACAGGTCCGTTTAACAAATATTTGGCGTGTGGCATCTGTCTTACAAATAACCAATGCACTGTAAAATCATGGGCACACGCCGTAGCGTAGTGGTTAAGGCACTGCGCTACAAGCCGAAAGGTCGTGGGTTCAAGTTCCGGTGGGGTCAGGATTTTTAAACTGACTCAAACCTTCTGGCGGCACTATGGTCCTGGGGTCGACTCAGCCTCTAACTGAAATGAGTACCGGACGCTTGTTCTGGGGTAAAGGCGGCCGTCACGCAGAGCTCACAAACCGGCTGACATCAAGTGCCGATTGTCCAGAAAAAGTGGGAGCCTTAACCTCCTACTACCCCAAGGGCCTCCTGAGGCCTGTAGTGGGATTACTTTACTTTACTGTAAAATCTTAAATTAAAGATCTGAGACCGATTATGTACGTATCTTTCAGAGGTAGCGTTTTGAATTTAAGGAATAAAGATGGCTAAATCGTATGTATCATTGTATCGTACGTAAAAGACATATACGGTACTCTATAATGTAAGAATGGTTACTATCTTTTTTGTTTTTTTATAATGCGGAATGTTTTGTTTTTAGATTTATTTATTTAGCCTGGTGGAGTTAAGGCCATGTGGCCTTCTCTTCCACTCACCAGGACAAACATATATTACATCAGAATATAACAATCACAATTAACTCTAATATTAAATACTAAATAAAAATTTGATCAAAAAGATAATATCCATTATATTACGATCTATAATGCAACCAGTTAATATTAGTTAAAATTAAGACTAAAACTAATAATAAAATGTATACAATCAAGACATATTAAATTGTCCCTGTCTAGTGTTATAAAAAAACAAAGAAAAATACTGAGATATAGAAAACTAATTTTACGTTTGTACAATATTTAAAACAAAACAAATGAAAATATTTGTTAATATTAATATTATTTTCATAGATAATTAAATGTATTAATTGTTAAAATAAGTTAGTTTGTTATTAAATAATTCTTTAGTTTGTTTTTGAAGGATGTTATAGTTTGACAATCTCTGACATAGGACGGAAGGGAATTCCATGTTTTGGTAAGTGACACCGTAAAAGATAATGAATAATATACAGTGTGATGAGGCGGGATATAAAGGACAATGTGCTGATGGGATCGAGTGTCAAGATTATGTGTGTCGGATAGTCTGATGAAGCGGCGTGATAAATAATTAGGCGATGATGTGTGAAGGATTTTATAGAGAAGGGATAGTGAATGGACAGTTCTACGATCTCTTAGACGAAGCCACGATAATTGTTCCAGGGACGGTGTAACATGGCCAAATTTGCGAATACCACAAATAAAACGTGCGCAAGAATTATGAACACGTTGAAGTCTTTGAGTGGAAATAATATTTAAGTCTGTAAAAAGAGTGTTCTCTAATGTGGAAAAATATTGATCCCATGCGATTCCATTTTGAACAGGTTTTACCGTGTTTAAAACTCAGTCTTCTCTACAAGTCCTAGAAGTTTGTAAAGGGAATTTTACAGCACCCTGTATGTATCGTGTGTGTATTTTCTTTAGCATTTAACAATCTTTATAGGACAATTGCTATTGATCAGTTATGTATTGAGAAGAGAACTGAATATAGGTTAGTTTCAATGTAGAATTGAGTAGAAAAGGATGTTGGTGTTTTTTCCTCGTTGACCAGGAAGTGTTTCACGTGAAAAGAGTGTGACAGTTGCGTCACAAATGCCAGTAGGATTTGCCCACAAGTCTGTGGACATAAAACAATTCTGCTTTTTGGTAATGGCGTCACCTGCTTTTATAAAATTAATATGATCTCAGTACAAGTTTTAGCAGACCCTTGGGTTGTAAGAGGTTCCAGTTTACTAGACAATCGAGTCAAGTTGTCGGCACTGGGAAGACGGCCTTCTATACCCCGACAATTAACGATGGAGTTCGGAATTCCTAAAAAAGTTAGTTAGACTTATACGAATGTGTCTAAATGGCACAAAGAGTAGGGTGCGTGTAGGCAAACAGTTTTCAAATACTTTTAAAATCCACAATGGTTTGAAGCAAGGAGATGCACTATCTCCTCTACTATTTAATTTTGTACTAGAGCATGCCATTAAATCTTTAGAGAATGAGGAAGGCTTACAACTGAATGGTATTAATAAGCTGTTAGTTTATGCTGATGATGTAGTACTATTGGCCGATAGCGAGGAGATACTAAAGGACAACACGCACACACTATTGAGTAACACTAAGAAATTGGGACTGGAAGTAAATATCAATAAAACTAAATATATGGTCACACATACAAGCACATTATATAATGGAAATGGGCAGCTAATGACAAATGAGGGATATTTTGAGGAAGTGGCTGAATTCAAATACCTAGGAACAATAATCACAAACAGGAATGAGATGCACAAAGAAATAAAACATAGGCTCAATTCTGGAAATGCGTGCTATTATGCATTACAGAGACTCTTGACGTCCATTGAACGTTGACCTCTGAATCAATACTTCAGTGCGCTACCGATTACGCTATCCAGACAATTGTAGCACAAACATTTATTTTTCTGTATCACGAGAGGTAGCGAGAATTTAGTCTCACTGCCCTCTAGTAGCTACCATAACAAGTAAGAAAATTAAAGAGAATTTTTACTTTATAGCAGTGACGCTGCTTTATTTATGTATATATTTGTGATGGCCATTTTTGTTCTCTAGTAGAAAGGATTGTAATTTTTTAAAAGTATATTGTCGGTCGCGATGGACTAGTGGTTATGCTCCTTGCCTCTGTTCTCGAGGATCGCGGGTTCAAACCCGGCCGGGGTCGATGGATTTTTTTAGGATGGAAAAATCCAAGGAGCAAGTCCTCCGGGAGGGACTTTAAGCCGTGGGTCCCGAGTCTGAAGATTTTCAGACTCGTAAAAAATCCTTAAGCCTGAATGAAAAGGCCTCTAAGCAAAATTTACCGAATTTTCCCGTCCTAGTACTACCTTGGTTTCCTAGATGTCATTATTACCCAGTGTAAGGTGTGTATATTAATTGGTGTTTCTCGTATAATTTATCATATTTGTATTATTATTATTATTATATTATTATTATTATTATTATTATTATTATTATTATTATTATTATTATTATTATCGTAAGTATTATTATTGTTATTATCGTATAAAATGTTGTTTGTACATGACATTTACATTGCTACATTTAATGTATCTTTAACTGTTTTTAATTAGTATAGCGTATATCTATATTTGTCAAATATTTATTTGTATTTGTGCTGGTTGAATGGAAGAGAGGGCCTTATGGCCTTAACTCTGCCAGAATAAATAAAGTTTTATTATTATTATTATTATTATTATTATTATTATTATTATTATTATTATTATTATTATTATTATTATGAGGCGGAACGCTGACCACGAACCACTCAAAATGACATCTATACGAAAACAAGTGTAACTAATTTAGCATGGTTCAAATTCTTCCCTGTAGGGGGAGAGCGCCTAAATCTCTGTTAAGGGAAAACATGTGCTTACAATACAATCCAATATTTAAATGAGAGCAACCTCAGAATTGGCTGAAATGAAGGAAGACGCAGAATAAACAATAATTGATAAAGTGACAGTTGTTAACACAAGTTACATTGTCCAGTTGATAACCTCGAGTTCATTGCCCTCATGTACTTGACCGAGTTTAACTTGTGCAGCGTTGACTCATCTTCAGAGGTTCAAAAAGTGCAGTCAGCAGTCTTCTCTGTTTAATGCACAGCTAATCACAACTGCTGTACGTATGCGGTAAGGAAAGCTGGGCACTAGCAGAAAAGGCTATAGCACGTGTGTGCACCTGGAAAATAAGTATTTTCAGGATAGGGCCCAACCAGCATTGCAACAAATGAGAAAAAGTGGCTAAAATGGGCTCCTAAAAATATATAGAAATGGCTAGAATTCAGTTTGTATCCGTGTAGTGAAGGAAGCTGTATTACTCCATCACCCACAGTTTTTTTTAATTTAAATTAATGGATTTAAATAATTATTTTTCTTTCCACATGTTGGGGTTGCCAACCTAAATAACTGTACTGTAATAAAATAACTATATTGTAAATATTACAAGCACGCGTGCGGGAAGTAAAACCACTGCCCTCTATGTATACTACATACAATGTATATACAGAAAATATCCAAAAGGTAGTGTTAATATACATTATACGAAACAAATCACTGCATTTTAAATGAACTGAACTTTACTTAAAACAATATAAAACAATAAATACGTACTTGCGGCCATGTTATCAATTACACTGGTCAACATGATTTTTGTCTCATGAGTACCAATAGTTGTACTTAATGCAGTTTTTTATCGTGTTTTCAAATATGTATTCGGAATTTCTCCATCACCCACAGTTTTTTTATTTCAATTTCAATTAATGGATTTAAATAATTATTTTTAATAAACGTTCTTTCGTCCATTTGTCCATTGTAAAATAAAATCAAATGAGCTAACTCAGGAGATTTCAGCTATGGAAAAGAGATATCAAGGCAAATGGAATCCTAAATGCTGGCCGATTATTGTTGGACCATCAAGAGGGATGCTCCACAGGCGAAATATAGCAGAAAATCGACATTTCTTACTTTCTATGTGAGTCCGAATGTTCGAATATTGTGTAGTTACGAAAGTAGAAAATATTAAGTGTTCGAAATTATAGATGTCTGTCTCTCTCGGAGACCTTGCGTGATGGAGAAAAACCGATATCATATTTGAATTCAGGAGAAAAAATACTATCAGAAACACATATTTTTCTTTCTGAGACAAAAAAAAAAGTTTTTTTTTTTTGACTTGCCACTGTACATCTCTGAAATACAATTTAGGCAATGTTTTTTTTTTCGTTAATGGAATTGCTGCAATTATAATATAGTGATTAAATAACACTGAGCAACAAAAAAGAAACTTTTTTTTTTGTCTCAGAAAGAAAAATATGTGATTGTGATAGTATTTTTTCTTCTGAATTCAAATATGATATCGGTTTTTCTCCATCACGCAAGGAGAGAGACAGGCCTTTATAATTTCAAACACTTCAATATTTTCTACATTCGTAAATACACAATATTCGAACATTTGGACTCACCTAGAAAGTAAGAAACGACGATTTTGTGCTATATTTCGCCTGTGGAGCATCCCTCTTGATTCATCCATAGTAATTCTGCCCGAAGGCAGGTCCTTCACTGCAATCATAGCATTTTCATACTATGCTTGTAACTTTACTGGGGAATTATAGGTGTGGTAGCTTCCCGGTTCTTTCCACACCGGTGAAGGATGATGATAATGATAAGGATGATGATGATGGCCATATGATTTCGGGGACCGTTTGGGACTTTTAGTTTTTCTAACATTTGTCTGACAGGTGAGGAAAATCCCGATAAAAACCTCACCCAGGAAAACTGCCTCGCCCGGGGATCGAACCCGGGCCCGCTTCGTGACAAGGCAGCACGGTACCTCGAGACCACAGCGGTGGACAATAATAATAATAATAATAATAATAATAATAATAATAATAATAACAATAATAATAATAATAACAATAATTGCTGCATTTGTTTATTTCCTATTTAGAATGTCTATAGAATGGAGATAAACAAATGCAACAGTAGATGTTCTAACTGAAAATTTGGTTTCAGTTGTTTTTATTATTAAAAGTTAGAAAGTACCGTTGCATTTGTTTATCTCCACTCTATAGACATCCTGAATAGGTTGAAGGTGGCTTTGATTTTCATGTATGAAGGAATCGTTCATTAGGTGCAGTGGTCGGGGTTCGTGTTGTCTCTCACGTAATGTCAGTTTTACCTCTCTGAATAGTTAATTTGAACTATTCAGACATGAATCGTTCATTTGAACGATTCATACTGACCTAAGTTACGAGATTACAGGAATATTGCAACAAATTGTTGTAATGTGTTACGGATCCTAATGTGAGCATTGAACGAGAACTATTACTATGCAACATTTTGCAATATGTTTATAAAGTTCCAGTGTTGTTGAACAGGTGACCCAAGTCGAAGATAATGACCTCCAGCTCTAGGTATCTGCAGAGCCACTCTGTTTGTCTGTTTGTGACCTTTCTTCTCTTGCTATTGATTTCTGGTGAACTCTGTAATTGCAACTATCGGGTTGATATGACATAACAAACATGATAAGTTCAGGTTTTTGACGCAAAAGCAGTTGCTTGGCGCCAAGACTGGATTGTGGCCCATTAACCTCTAGCACAAGGAAATCTCCATCCACAGCCAGTTGTTGTTGCGAGCCAGATGATGACCTCCTGAGGGCACAGCTCGAGGACATTCTAACTGCAAAGTAGTTTATATACCTGCAGGGCTAATCGCTTCTCTTCCCTTCAGCAGGGTTAACAACAGTACATATACTAATAAAATTCATTGTTAAAACCGTTGAGGTGGAGAGTCATAAAATAAAATAAGTTAAAATATACCTTCTTAGGTAAAATCCGTCGTCCTCAACTTATAAAACGTATAATCGTTATGCCTGTAGGCCTTTCAGGACATCCGTCCCATCTTCAGCAGTACATTCTTCTCTACAGCATCCACGACATAGCCACATTAGGACCAGCAGCATCAAACACCATACTGGATGCTGTAGAGAAGAATGTACTCCTGAAGATGGGACGGATGTCCTGAAAGGCCTACAGGCATAACGATTATTCGTTTTATAAGTTGAGGACGACGGATTTTACCTAAGAAGGTATATTTTAACAATACATAACTAACTCACTGACACTATCGAACCCCTAGGTTCATGACCACGCGGACATAAGCTCTCCATATATCACTGACCTGAGCCAATGTTTTCCAATCACCCCTGTATAATGTTTAATTAATAATTTTCTCTACATTACAGTAGTTATCCTTCAGCCCAAATGTATTTTGCTCCGCCACAGATTTCTATCCACAGAATCTTCTTCTTTGAGGTCTCTGCTGATCATGTTTTTTCTCACTTCGTCCATCCACTGTTCCCTGGCTTTCCACCTCCTACTTCTGCCTTCAGCATTCCAATTCAGCATCAAAATCCCTCTTCATAGCACTTCCTCTTATTCTACTTCCTTCACAGTAGCCTCTGCCCGCTCCTGGAATTTCCTTCCTCAAGATATCAGGGGTTGCCGCACACTTGGCACTTTTAAGTCACGCTTATACAGTTACCTGTTGTCTAATAATTAATTTTTCTCTATTTATTTAAATTTATACTATGTCATTAATCTTTTGCTCGTTTTCTTAACATATTTTTATATATATATATATATATATATATATATATATATATATATTTATTTATTTATTTATTTATTTATTTAATTCGTTAAATCTAGAGTAAATCAAAATATATTATAAATATTAATTGTATTGTATTTATAACATGTAATCGTTTATGTTTATTGTAATTTAGATATAAGATTTTTTTTCTTAAACCTGGTTGAGTGGCAGACAAGGCCTTAAGGCCTTAAGTCTGCCAGCTAAAATAAAGCTATTACTATTATTATTATTATTATTATTATTATTATTATTATTTATTATTATTATTCTTGGGATTCTATTATTCTCCATCCTCTTCATATGTCCATACCATTTCTACCTACGTTCTTCTATTTCTTCTATAATATCATGTTTAACATCCATTATGTCTCTAATTTGCTAGTTATGAATTTTCTCCTTTCTTGATTTTCTTGATGCCCTTCACAAAAAAAAAAAAACATTTCTGGCTGGTCAATGGCTAGGGTAGAAAACCTCGAAAATAAAATTCCTGGTCCTCCAGGTTGGGAGTTGCAGCGATGGGCTAACTCCCTTCTTACATAAAAATCAAGCAATGCTAAAAGACCCAAAGAAATGAGAACCTGTCAGATAAAATTATGAACCTGTATAATTTAAGTCCCTCAAATCGTGGTAATGTTATTCTCCACCCCACTCTTGGTCTGCCAACTGGACGTTTTCCCTCTGGTTTTCCTACAAGAAACTTCCATGCCCTCTTTTATTCCCCCATTCGTGCCACATGTCCTGCCCCTGGCAGTCTACGACCTTACTTTTTTTTAAATTAATTATTATATGCTGAGTTTGGTTCTTTAAAAAAATTGCTTCCAATAGACCATTAACACAGACTCACACACACACACATGCACTCAGGATATATATATCCATATCCATAGTAATTCTGCCCGAAGGCAGGTCCTCCACTGCAATCATAGCATTTTCATGCTATGCTTTGCAGCTTTACTAGGGAATTGTAGGTGTGGTAGCTTCCCGTTGCTTTCCACACCGGCGAAGGATGATGATGATGGCCTTATGATTTCGGGGACCGTTTGGGCCTTAAAGTTTTCCTGACATTTGTCTTACAGGTGAGGAAAAACCCCGATAAAAACCTATCCCAGAAAAACTGCCCCGCCCGGGGATCGAACCCGGGCCCTCTGCGTGACAAGGCAGCACGCTACCTCGAGACCACTGAACTCCTCCTAAACGACTGGACCGATTTTGATGAAGATTTCTGGACGGTTTAGATTCATCCTCTAAAAACATTGGATGTAGGAATTCGCCTGAAGTGAAAATTTAAAAATTGCTCTAGCGGTCACAATTTTCGATTTTTCTCAACGAAACTCAGTATATACTATTAAAATAAACCGAAGTAGATATTGTCCAAAAATGAGCGAAATCCGAACAATTAAATGGGATGTTTACCTGAACGCCATGTTCGGTTCTTCTCAGCTTATACCATACAATTTAATTAACCTTTAACAGTTCATTAATTTAGGCGTAGCAGCGCACGGCGGGCATATTTGTAAAAAAATCCAAAGATCTTTGTATGGCAACAACCTCAGTAGCTTTATTATTTCGGAAATCGCTAAAAAAGGCAAAAAAGATGTTATAAAATATCTGCTTATACTGTGGTCTCGGGGTAGCGTGCTGCCTTATCACGCAGCGGGCCCGGGTTCGATCCCCGATCGGAACAGTTTTTCTGGATGAAGTTTTTTTCGGGGTTTTTCCTCACCTGTAAGACAAATGTCAGGAAAATTTTAAGGCCCAAACGGTCCCCGAAATCATATGGTCATCATCATCATCATTCATATTGATGTTAGGTTAAACCATTATCGTCATCATATCATCGGGGCAACGTAACCCCGCCTTCCAGGCGCCCCAACCTCAGAAGTGGGTTACAAGTACGCCATGCCAGGAGAGAAACCAGGAATGTCTAAAGACAAATCTGGGGCATTAAATAAAAAGTTGGCATTTCTAGGGCGAGGAAAGTTAAATGATATGACATCCTTCAGAGAGGAAATTAAAATCCTTGTAAGTGATACGAATGATAAAACATTGCTGGCAAAATTCCCAGTTGTAGGAGTTGAACCTCTGGCATCATTATTAGCCTTGTAGCAGAAGAAGGCGATTTAAACCCGGAAACAAAATCGATGTTCATTGAAATGTAATTTCTTTTCTATTATTATTCAATGATGCTTCAAAGGATGCTTGTAAGGACATTTTATAAGGATCACCAGTAGACCGTGAATTTGTATCAATATGTCTGGTCGCGTGTCATTGACTCTAGGGATAGTTTTTAAATCATTGGTAATTAATGAGATCCTGTAGCGCTAGAGTTCGAACCCCGATCAGCATGAGTGCAGGTGTTTTCCCTGTCTATAAGACGAAAGGTCATTCGCCGTAGCCGAACGGTTTAAGGCATCATGCCTTGATGCAGAGCTGTGGGACTTGCGCTGGTACTATCAAACCAGTAGGTTCATGACCGCCCTGACAGATGATCTTCATACATCCCTGTTCTATTCCAAAATGTTGCAATCATTCCCTGTATAATCTAGTTCATCAAATAATGACTAATGTTATTCTCCCACCTCATTCTTGTCCTATCTATTGGGCGCTTTCCTTTGGTTATTCTAAAAGAAGATTCCATGACACTCTTTAATTTAACATTCGTGCCACATGTCTTGCCCATTGCAGTTGTTCTTGTCTTTATATATATATATATATATATATATATATATATATATGTGTGTGTGTGTGTGTGTGTGTGTGTGTGTGTGTGTCCACCGCTGTGGTCTCGAAGTAGCGTTCTGCCTTGTCACGCAGCGGGCCCGGGTTCGATCCCCGGTCGGGGCAGTTTTTCTAGGTAAGGTTTTTATCGGGGTTTTTCCTCACCTGCAAGACAAATGTCAGGAAAACTTTAAGGCCCAAACGGTCCCCGAAACCATATGGCCATCATCATCATCATCATCCTTCACCGGTGTGGAAAGCAACGGGAAGCTACCACACCTACAATTCCCTAGTAAAGCTGCAAAGCATAACATGAAAATGCTATGATTGCAGTGAAAGACTTGCCCTCGGGCAGAATTACTATGGATGGATATGTATGAGGACTTTATATAAACATTGAGAAAACTAAATATCTGTGTATAGGAGAAGAAATGGAAAATATAAATTTCAACAATGGAGAAGAACTAAAACCTAGTATTGAATGCACTTATTTAGGAACAAAATTAGACCATTCAGGCGATAACACAGTGGAAATTAAAAATAGAATCGCACAAACAAAACAAGCAATAAATGCTTTAAACTCTGTTTGGTGGAGCAAAAATATTTCAAGAAATAGAAAATTACAAATATATCAAACCATAAGTAATTCAGATCATCATCTGGTCAGGGTGAAAATCAGACAACGGCTATCGCTTATGAGAGGAACAAACGCTAAAGATGATTCTGTAAAATATGAATTAAAAAACTTGAAAAATGATGAAATGCGGCAAGAATACCAAATCAAAATTGCTAATAGATTTGAAGTACTGGAATCTTCAGATGACAATGTGGCAAACGAAGAAGAATCTGATATAAATAAAGAATGGGAGGCTATAAGAGATACTATTAAATTGTCAGCATCAGAAAGCATTGGTTGTTTAAAAAAGAGGCAAAACAAGAAATGGTTTGATGAGGAATGTGCCGACATTGTAAAGAAAAGAAAGCTAGCAAAAATGAAATGGTTACACGAGCCAAATGAGGTAAATTTAGAGCAATTGGGTAGTGTTAGACGGGAAACCACCAAGTTACTAAAGAGTAAGAAGAGGGAATATTTGAGAGAGAAGATTAATGATCTTGAAATGAATGCAAAAAATAGGAACATTAGAGAATTATATCAGGGAATTAGTATAGAGAAGAAAGGGTTTCAGGCTAGAACAAACATAATTCGGAATGAAAATGGGGATATGATTGCAGATTCCAAGAGTATATTAAATAGATGGAAAAGTTATTTTAATCAGCTATTGAATGTACATACAGAACAGGACATCGAGGAGGATAAGTTACAGACAGCAGAAATGCTAGTCGCAGATCTAAGTGCATTAGAGGTTGAAATTGCAATTGAAAAATTGAAGATGTATAAAGCATCAGGTTCAGATGAGATCCCAGCAGAACTGATAAAATCAGGGGGAGAAAAATTGATGGACAAGATACGCTGTTTGCTTAGTATGATTTGGGAAAAAGAAGCTCTTCCAGATGAATGGAAGGAATCAATTATCGTACCAATTTATAAGAAAGGAGATAAAACTGATTGCAACAACTATAGGGGCATCTCATTACTTTCAACTTCGTACAAAATTCTAACAAATATATTAGTAAGCAGACTTACTCCCTATATTGATGACATTCTAGGAGATCATCAATGTGCATTTAGAAGAAACAGGTCTACAACAGATCAGATTTTTAGTATAAGACAGATTTTAGAAAAGAAATGGGAATATAATGGTACTGTACATCAACTATACGTAGACTTCCAAAAAGCATATGATTCAATTAAGAGGGAGAAGTTATATAGTATCCTGCTGGAGTTCGGAATTCCTAAAAGTTAGTTAGACTTATACGAATGTGTCTAAATGGCTCAACGAGTAGGGTGCGTGTAGGCAAACAGTTTTCAGACACTTTTGAAATCCAGAATGGGTTGAAGCAAGGAGATGCACTATCTCCTCTACTATTTAATTTTGTACTAGAGCATGCCATTAAATCTTTAGAGAATGAGGAAGGCTTACAACTGAATGGTATTAATAAGCTGTTAGTTTATGCTGATGATGTAGTACTACTGGCCGATAGCGAGGAGATACTAAAGGCCAACACGCACACACTATTGAGTAACACTAAGAAATTAGGACTGGAAGTAAATATCAATAAAACTAAATATATGGTCACACGTAGAAATTCATTATATAATGGAAATGGACAGCTAATGACAAATGAGGGAAATTTTGAGGAAGTGGCTGAATTCAAATACCTAGGAACAATAATCACAAATAGGAATGAGATGCACAAAGAAATTAAACATAGGCTCAATTCTGGAAATGCGTGCTATTATGCATTGCAGAGACTTTTGATGTCCCAACTCCTTTCAAAAAACGTTAAGCTGAAAATATATAAAACTATTATTCTACCAGTTATATTATATGGGTGCGAAACATGGACTCTTACTTTAAGGGAGGAAAGGAGATTACGAGTATTTGAGAATAAAGTTCTTAGGAAAATTTTTGGACCAAAGAGAGATGAACAGACAGGTGAATGGAGAAGACTACATAACAATGAACTACATGGTCTTTATAGGAAGCCAGATATAATAAGAACAGTTAAGTCTCGTAGACTGCGATGGGCAGGACATGTTGCGCGTATGGGGAATGAAAGACGTGCATGGAAACTTCTTGTAGGAAAGCCAGAAGGAAAACGCCCAGTTGGTAGACCAAGAATGAGGTGGGAGAACAACATTAACTATGATTTGAGGGAAGTAGATTATACAGGGAATGATTGGAAAGCATTAGCTCAGGATAGGGATGTATGGAGAGCTTATGTCCGTGCGGTCATGAACCTACGGGTTCGATAGTGCCAGTGAGTAAGTAAGTAAGTAATTCAGAGCATTTTAACATATGGTGCTGAAGTCTGGCAAATTCCTGCCAGGGAAATGAAAAGAATTTTAAGTTCAAATGGATGTTTTAAGAAGATCAGCTGGAAAATCTAGAATGGATAGAATACGAAAATAAAGAAATAAGGGAAATTATGGGTGTACAAGAGGAGCCGGACATTATAAAAAAGAAAAGATTACAGTGGTATGGCCATGTCAGAAGAATACCAGAGCAAAGATTGCCTAAAATTGTTATGGAATGGATTCCAATACAAAGGAGGAAGAGAAGAAGACCGAAGAAAACTTGGATAGAAGGGGTACAAGCAGGTATGAGCATCAGAGGATTGCAGGAAGATCAATGGATGGACATAGAGGAATGGCGTTTGGTTTCCGGAAGACGGCGGCAGCTACCATGATTCCGGATGATGATGATGATGATGATGGAGAAATACTGACCAAAGAGAATGGATGGTTGTTATGAGGGAGGCTAAGGTCACGCCAATGATGATGATGATTGGAAAGTATTAAAATTTAAATAGCATATAAACTGTTTATAATGTAATGCCAGCTGAAGTTCATCTTCTGTTGCTTAGCAAAACATTTTCTTCATGTTTTTTGCGAGTAATTATTAAACGCAATAATTATATGTAAAAGCAGCATAAATTATATTATGTTGTAATGTACCACGTGACTTAATTGTCAGCATGACCAACGTCTCCTTGAAGCGCGAGGCGCCGGCGCGACGCTTTCCAATCAAAGGCCACAATATCTGTAGATCTGCAAATGTTCTTATGACTTTCTCTTCCTCAGCCAAGTGAAACTGGATCTAGAGCTTCGTAGGAAACGCGCTATAACAGGGGCAGAAGAAATTAAATGGAACAGAGTGCATGGGCATGGAGAAGTGTTGAGTGAAATAAATATTTTTATAATATAAAACTTTCCTCGTTAGAGGATTGCCTCAAGGACAAAGTGATACAGACAATTAATTTTTTTTAAGTAGATGAAATAAATTTTGTAAATACATTTAAAAAAAATTCAAATTGTAGGCCTAATTGAAGTATACATACTATAAAGTAGTAATTTTGTAAAAATGGTTTCTTAAAATCGAAATTGATCCTCTTATAAAACTATTATTCTACCAGTTATATTATATGGGTGCGAAACATGGACTCTTACTTTAAGGGAGGAAATGAGATTACGAGTATTTGAGAATAAAGTACTTAGGAAAATTTTTGGACCCAAGAGAGATGAACAGACAGGTGAATGGAGAAGACTACATAACAATGAACTACATGGTCTGTATAGGAAGCCAGATATAATAAGAACAGTTAAGTCTCGTAGACTGCGATGGGCAGGACATGTTGCACGTATGGGGAATGAAATACTTGCATGGAAGCTTCTTGTAGGAAAGCCAGAGGGGAAACGCCCAGTTGGTAGACCAAGAATGAGGTGGGAGAACAACATTAACTATGATTTGAGGGAAGTATATTATACATATTATTAATCAAGTTATGAAACCACCCCTTGTACAAAAAAACACCAGATTACGTTTATATAACACTTTGGCTAGACCAGTGTTGACCTATGGTAGTGAAGCATGGACACTGAAAAGACAACATGAAAGCAGAATAACGGCTTGTGAAATGAGATTCATGCGCAGAACAGCGGGTTACACCAGATGGGATCGGAAAAGGAACACCGGTATCTTAAAAGAATTGAAGACTACGCCAATTTTGGAATATATTAAACAGTACCAACTAAATTGGAAACACCATCTTGAAATAATGAGTTTAAATCGGATCCCCAAAGCTGTTTATAATTATATACCAAGAGGACGAAGATCACTGGGCCGTCCTATGAAACGCAGGAGGGAAAATTTTCTATAGGATCGTAACAGGCCTTGGCCTAATACTTGGAAGGAAGAAGAAGAAAAAGAAGATATGATGAAAATAACAGCAGAATTTAGAAGTGGGTCACCATGTACTCGTAATGAAATTGTAAACAAAGGTTATATATCTATCGAGATCATGGAAAAAGCGTAAACATCTGATTAGGTAGGTCAATATATAATTGTTTGTTATAAACGAACAAAAAATGGAGCGTGATCCTAATTACGCTGGTCGTCAAAAATCAAATTATTTTCTTTCACAAGAATAAAAATATGAGATTTTAGAAGTATTTTTCGTCCTGAATTTAAATATCATTTCGGATTTTTCCTATCAGGCAAGAGTTTTCTGTGATATTCATTTACATTTTTTATAATTTTTAATAACTTTACTTATCTTGGCTGCAATCTTTCCTACGACACATGTAAAGACATAGACATAAAATTGGTCAAATTTCAAAAACTTATAGGAACAATAAAAACATTCTTTTCCGAAAAGTACGCTCAGATACAACTCTAAAATTTTATGAAACAATGGCTCTTCCAACTCTACTTTATGGTTCTAAAACCTGGACTCTTACTACAGGTAAATTAAATAGGATAGTAGCTGCAGAAATGAAGTTATTAAGACCTTTAGCGGGTTATACGCTTTATGACCACAGGCGTAATGAAGCTCTCAGCACACCAGCAATAACTGAAACCGTTCAAAAATATCAAAATAATTGGCATGAACACCTTCTTAGAATGCCAAACAATAGACTACCTCTGCAGCTATTGAACTACAGACCCACAGGGCGAAGAGACCCAGGAAGACCTAAGAAGAGATGGAGGGATCAATTTCTATCCTGAAGCGGAACAGACCAGTGGTCTAATCCATGCCTGAAATTGATGATGATAATTTGTAATAAAATCCATCTAACTCTAACTCATTCTGACTTACCTAGAAAGTGGTAGATAGTGATTTTCGGGCATATTTTGCATCTGGAAACATCTCTCTTCTTGGTCCAGCAGTAGTCAGCCAGCATATTAGAACTCTACTTGCCTTGGTACCTCTTTTCCATTGTGAAAATTTGCTGATGAAAACGCTCACCGTGCTCATCAGAGACAGCCCTTAAATACAGCTTGATTAAAATCGCTACATATAAGGTAAAGGTTCCTATGACAGGTCAAAGAGAATGCTAAAATCATTTTTTTTTAAATTAGCTGTCACAAAAGGACTGTGCCTGATGGAAATATTCTGACTACATATTTGAATTCAGTATGAAAGATTGCACTAGATTCACTAATCAGATTTCTTGTGAAGAAAATCTTGTCGACCAGTGTTATTGGTACCATCTAATGTTGTATTCAGTCTTATTTCCCGTAAAATACTATTTTTTTATCGATGACGTGTACACAATTCAGTGAAATGGCATTTAAAAGTAGTGCCACGGTTCCCACAACAGGCGGAGTAATATCTATAATGCAAGTTTATTCACAGTTTACAGTACAACTAGAACTTAACTCGAAATTAATATAGCTCCTATTCCTCCGCCACGAACCACACTTGGGTGAGAGACGTTCTCGAAACCCAGAAGTGAAGGACAAATGTCAAATCATGAGAAAAAACTTGCCCCGGTTTCAATTTGTCCACCACGAACCCACATATGGAATACCCGAGACACGAACTCGGGCCCAGAAATCGAAGAGTAGCATCTAACAACTTAAACCACGGATCCTCCATTAGCATTGTTTTGTAATTAAACAAATGAATGAATTAATGAATGAATGAAATGTTATTGAGTTGGAACGACTCCCACATTGAGTTGTGATGTAGAAACAAGCTATTGACCTCGAATCTTGCTCTTGATAAGCCATTCCATGTGTAAACGTAAAAATTTTCCATGTTGTCAGTGACCCGTCAAGGGACACGAGCTGTCGTTATGAAATAAGTCTTCACCAAAACAGCTGACTCAAATTTTCCATTTCATGGTGATTCCACAAGTTAGAGACATCTCTATTTTTCATATCCACTTTCTATTATATTTTTATTTAAACCCTTAAAATATTGTAATTAGAGGGCGGTTTTATGCACCCCAAAATGATTAAAATGTATAAGAAATGTACAGGAAAAATTATGTTCAGAATTATTTTAGTTATGAAATCATTTTAATAGATTATCAATCATGAGAGGTGCATGTATTCTATGCACTGTCAAATCATGAAATATACATGCATCGATTCACTGTCAATTCATGAAAGATGCATGCATCCATGCACTATTAATTCATGAAATATGCATACATCCATGCACAGTCAAATAATGAAATATGCATCCATCCATGCACTGTCAAATCATGAAATATACATGCATCGATACACTGTCAGTTCATGAAAGATACATGCGTCCATGCACTATAAATTCATGAAATATGCATGCATCCATGCACTGTCAATACATTCATGAAAGATGCCTGCATCCATTTACTATAAATTCATGAAATATGCATGCATCCACGCACAGTCAAATCATGAATTATGCATGCATCCATGCACTGACAGTTCTTGAAATATGTTTGCATTCGTTCATCTATTGCTCATAAAATATGCATGCAATCGAGCACTATCCCTTTATAATACGTATTTGGATGTTGAGATGGGTAAATTTTACATCGTCATCATTATCACTGGCGCAACAAATCATTGCTGAGTCCTGGCCTCCTCCAATTTGCTCGAACCTGTGCATATCTCCACCAATTTCTCAATCCTAACTCTTTAGCATCTCCATCCACCTCATCCTTCCATCGCAGTTTCGGTCTTCCTCTTATTCTTCTACCTTCTGGTTGAGTGGACCATACCCTTTTACATATTTCTGACTATTCCTTTCTTCTTACATGCCCTGCCCATCGTAGTCTAGTTAATTTAATGAATTTACTAATTCCCACATCTTTGAATAATGCATGCAACTCCTGATTATAGCGTTAAATTTTACTTAGAGGCCTTTTTATTCATATTTAAGGATCTTTTACGAGCATGAAAATCTTCGGTCTCGGAACCCATAGCTTGAAGTCCCTCCCGGAGGACTTCTTTCTTTGGATTTCTCTATCCTAAAACAATCGATCGACCCGGCCGGGCTTGAACTCGCGACCCTTGTGACCAGAGGCAAGGAGCATAACCACTTCACAGCGGCCGACGGCCCTAATCACCATCTAAAGACACAACAACTTCAAAATTGAAAGTTTTGGCCTTCTCAACAATCCTCCTCCATGCAAATCTGTCTCTTGCCATATTCAAATTAGTCACTTTCATTTTCCTTAGATCGTTCATTGTGTCATCCTCCCATCTGATCTTTGGTCTTCCAACAGCTCTGTCTCCTATAGGTTTCCATTTGTAGAGTTTTTTGACCAGTCTCTGACCATCCATTCTTATCAAATGTCCAAGCCAACCAATTCTGAGAGATCTTATATGGTTTACTATATTCTGTGTTTTGATTAATTTGTTTAGTTTGTTATTTGTTTTGATTCTCTAACAGTTATCAGTTCCTCTGTTTGATCCAAATATTTTTCTTAAAATTTTGCTTTCAAAATTTAGTAATTTCTGATTTATTCTTTCTTTTAGGATCCAAGTCGACGGCTCTAATAGTGGTTTGTAAATAAAACCGTGATCGGAATTACCTGCATGATTGGAATTCCCCCAATTTACCCTATCCTTTCATAATACATCTTTCAGCCAGTACAAATTCATAAAATATGAATGCGTTCATGCGATATCCTTTCATGGAACATCCTTCAATTAGGAAGTGTTGAAATGGGTAGCCTGTATGTTAGAGTAAGGCAGAACAGCTGAATTGCATAATTGTGTACAGTGTATTGTTTTGTACATGGGAAATGGCTCACATTTCACAGCGTGAGTCATGGCTGTATGAATGCTCCTAATTGCAACCATATAATTACACGTGTGTGACTCAAGGCTTTCTGGAGAGTTCTGCTTCATCACAAGTTCCAGAAAATACTGCCCATTTATTAAATCATGTTATATAGAGAAGCTTTCAAAATGTGATCATTAGGGAAAGGCATTTAATGACCTATAACTTGGTAAAAAATGCATTATAACCTAAAAAATACAAAAAATGACCAATAAAATAAAAAAAAGATGAATAAACAGTTAAGAATTATCAGTAAAAATATTATTTATTAGATTAAGTACTCACTCGATTACTGATTCAGATAAAATTTAACTTGGCATCAAAATATTAAAATAAAAGTATTTAAAAAATACATATTGCACACCACTAGATCACAAAAAAAATGAAGACATCTTAGAAGAATTACACATGGAACCTTTACAAAACAAAATTTCTGATTATAAGTCAAGATGGATGCAACATGTTCATCGAATGGAAGATCACAGGATACCCAAACAAATGTTAAGATATCAACGTGCAGGAAGAAGAAGACCAGGACGTCCACTCAAAAGACTTTTGGATGGTGTTTCTCTTGAGGCCGAAACAGGTCAACAAATGGCCTAAATTCGTGAATGTACTATGATGATGATGATGATATTAGGGTACCTTTTATTGCAGAAAATCCATTTCAATTATACAATGCACTTATAAAACAATTTTGAATTGCAGTTAACAATCAAAATAAGGGTAAAAGCTAGCATGAGCTGTAAGAAATTGAATAAAATTCCTAGAAGTGGGCGAGTTCATTATGCACATACCTTGAAAAATAGGGGTAGTAGTTAGCAAAACAACTACTTAATTCTAAGAAATTGTATTGACAAGAAAAAATACTGAATTATAATAAAAATCTCAAATCAAATACAAATAATGTCACAGCCTTCCGGTAAAGTGCAAAAAATGTTCAAAATAACCTAAAAATTGCCAAAAAATGACATATCCCTAAGAAAGTTAAGAAAATACAAAAAAAAAATGCCCTAACGAATTGCTTTTATTTAATCCGTTTTTTAATGACATTTTCATATATGCAAGCAATGTTTGAACCTTCATAAGAAAAAGATGCAAAATCATTAATTGCCTAGCCCTACTGATCATTTAAGCAGGTAAGATTTTACTCAACGATGGCACTACCAGTGGCGATTTATAAAAGTGAGGCCTGGGTCCTGAAGGAAAAATAACAAAAGTAAAATTCAGGCAGAGGAAATGAGATTCCTACGGGCTGTGAAAGGTTGTACAAGAGGAGAACATATTAGAAATGAGAATATTAGAGAGGAACTAAAAGTACAACCACTTCTTCAACAAATAGAAGAACACAGGGTAGAACACGTACGAAGAATAATAGAGGATAGGATACCAAAGATGGCACTGATGTACAATTCTGGAGGACAAAGATCGAAAATTGTGACCACTACAGCCATTTTAATTTTTTAATATGAGGTATACTTACACTCGTGGTGGTTTTACCGGGTGTGCGCACAATAACTCATCAACGTTTCCTCGCAATGGGATGAATGGTGTAGGAAAACATACAGGACAAAAATTTATATATATATATATATATATATATTTATTTATTTATTTATTTACTGTATTTATATAAATTCACTGGCACTATCGAATCCGTAGGTTCATGGCCGCGCGGGCATAAGCTCTCCATATAACCCTATCCTGAGGTAATGTTTTTCATTCATTGCCTGTATAATCTACTCGACTCGACTGGACTTTGTAATGGAAGTAAGATCATTTTTCAAACATGTATTCTCCTTCAGATCTCGTCAAGGAAACATCCAGATATCTGGAAGCGTCCTTGACAGTTAGGAAGGGAATCATATCTGCATTCATGAAACTAACTTCCAGCTATTTTAGGGTTTTCTATCCAACTTTAGCTCTTGTGATATATTTTCTCTCGTTGATGATGATGGTGAGTGATTTTATCCATCGCCAGCGCTGACCAGACGCAGATCAGGAAACAAAGATCCAGTGGTCGGACATTAACAAGCCTTGGTGACGCTGTCATCGCTGTTGATCCAGTTCATGTTCTGGCCGCCACTCCAAGCACGCCAACAGGGAGATCGCCACCACCGCAGAAGCCGCCAACTCTCAAAAGGGCAAGAGCCAAGTCGACATTCCAATCAGAAACGGCTCTTTTCGGATTTAGCTGATCTGTTTTAAAAATTTTGAATTTTGAAAAATTATTGGACTTGTGTAATTTACTGGTGGGCTCTAGGGGACCACTCCGACATTTGTCTTAACACCAAGGGAAACCACCGAAAACCTTGGTAGAGTGGCTTGAATTTAATAATAAATTAAAGCCAATTTGATCAGCGTTGTCTGCAATGCTATTTAGGAATATAAGATCCCTGAAATCATTGTTAATGTTATTCTCCCACCTCATTCTTGGTCTACCAACTGTACGTTTCCTTCTGGGTTTCCTTAAAAAAGTTTCCATTCCCTTCTCTCAATCCCCAAAAGTGCCAAATGTCCTGCACATCGTAGTTTACGAGACTTAACTGTTTTATTGCATCTGGTTTCCCATAACGATTATGTAGCTCACTGTTAAGTAGTCTTCTCCATTCACCTGTCTGTTCATCTCTCTTTGGTCCAAAAATTTCCTAAGAACTTTATTGTCAAATACTCGTAATCTTCTCTCCTTCCTTAAAGAAGTAAGAGTCCATGTTTCACATCCATATAAAATAACGGGGGAATAATAGTTTTATATATTTTCAGTTTGTCCACCTCTGTGGGGCACGCCGTAGCGTAGTGGTTAAGGCACTGAGCTACAAGCCGGAGGGTCCAGGGTTCAAGTCCCGTTGGGGTCTGGATTTTTAAACTGATCCAAACACTTTGGCGGCAGTATGGCCCTGGGGTCGACTCAGCCTCTAACTGAAATGAGTACAAGACGCTAGTTCTGGGGGTAAAGGCGGCCGTCACGCAGGGCTGACAACCCGGCTGACATAAAGTGCCGATTGTCTAGAAAAAGTGGGAGCCTTAACCTCGTCCTACCCCAAGGGCCTCCTGAGGCCTGTTGTGGGATCACTTTACCTTTTACCACCTCTGTAGTCTCAGGGTAGCGTGCTGCCTTGTCACGCAGCGGGCCCGGGTTCGATTCCCGGTCGGGACAGTTTTTCTGGGTGAGGTTTTTATCGGGGTTTTTCCTCACCTGTAAGACAAATGTCAGGAAAACTTTAAGGCCCAAACGGTCTCCAAATTCATATGGCCATCGCAATCATCATCATTCATATTCATCTTAGGTTAAGCTTAGGATTAGGGACTCACCTGGTGCACCATTATCATCATCATCATCACCACCCATCATATCATCGGGGCAATGTAACCCCGCCTCAACCTCAGAAGTGGGTTACAAGTACGCCATGCCAGGAGAGACACCAGGAATGTCGTAAGTCAACCTGGGGCATTTGAAAAAAAAATATATTTTTTCAGTTTATTTTTTTGTTGTTGTTGAGAAGTTGGGACAGGAGTCTCTGCAATACATAATAGCACACCATTTCCAGAATTGAGCCTATGTTTAATTTCTTTGTGCATCTCATTCCTATTTGTGATTATTGTTCCTAGGTATTAAAATTCACCCACGTTTTCAAAATTTCCCTCATTTGTCATTAACTATCAATTTTTTCTACCTGTGACGTAAGTGAACAATATTTTCTTTAAATAAAGGTGTTTAATTTGCGACCTACTCACTGCAAAAAGCAGACTTTATTGTCTTATCAGAACTAAATCTGTAGGTAGGCCTATTGTATGTCTTACTTTAGTATAAACCCTTGGAATGTTGGGTTTTCTCAGGGAATTTGTAGTGATCTTAATGAGTTAATTAGCCGCAGTTAATCTTACTGATAATTTATTAAGTGTTGATTACACTTTCTTTGTGGAGCTCGGCCGATGTTGTAAATTACTGTTAAATCTCTTGTTTTTGTCTCGGAATCTCGCTTTATGTGGATTGATTGCTACTTGATGGATTAGCAACATAGCAACACGCCTCGCTATTTTCATCATCACCTAATATAAAGCGTGTGCCTGAATTCAGGGCTTGCACACAATATTGTTGTTCTTCTTTTTCTTCCTCTACGCATGAAAGTTGGCAGCTTGTTGCGTGTTCATTCACTACAGGTCCGGGATATGGCGACGTCCTTCCATCGTAGTTGTGGTCTTCCTAAAGGCCTTTTCTGCTGAGGTGTCCAGTCACGTACTTTCTACTGTTCTCCATTCTATCTATGTGATCGTTCCAATTTAGTCTTCTATCGTTTATCCAGAGGTTTATAGGTTCAATTTCACATTCTTCTCTAATAACAGAAGTTCGAGATAAGTTGATTCCCGGGCAACACCGAGTAATCAGCACGGGAAATCTTAAAATAATTACGATATACATTTATAATTATTTTTCATTTCACTTATTCAACTAATCATAACATAATCGTCTTTCATCTCATTTATGCCAAGAAGATCGGGATGAGTAGATTCCCGGACAACGCCGGGTAAACAGCACGGGGTATCTAAAAAGAATTGCGATATAAATGTTTCCCATTACTCAATTAACTAAACATAAAACACATTAATTTTCGTCTTTCATCTCATTTATGTTAACAAGATCGGGATAAGTAGATTGCCGGGCAACGCCGGGTAATCAGCACAGGGTATATGAAAAATATGAATTTATAATTATTTTTCCTTCTACTTATTCAACTAAACATAAAAGCACATTAATTTTAATTTATTTAGGCGTAGCAGCGCACCCCGGGTATTAGCTAGTTCCGAATAATATAATTGAAGGGTTGAATGGAATATGGGGATAAATAAAAAATATAGGTTTTAAGATATTAGCAACTGATATATAACTAAATGCATAACATTGATACAATCAGCTGCTGAGCCTCTGCAATCGAGATATCGAAACAAAACTTTTCAGGCTGACCAACTACAAAATGGCGAATCCAAAAATGCATTGAACGGAAAAACACAGAACATGAGTTATGCCCATATTCCATTCAACTCCTCAATTACTAGAGCTAGAATTTTTATGATATATGATATATTTTTTGGTAGGAGTGAACTGGCAACAAACTAAACAATTTAATAAACAACAACATCGAAGAAATAGATGAATTCGACAATAAAGGCATCTACAAATTAACATGTACAGACTGCAATAAATTCTACATTGGGAAAACTAACAGAAGCTTCAACATTAGATTCAAGGAACATTTCAGAGATTTCGTTTACAATGGAGGAAAATCAAGTTATGCAAAACATGTAATTCAAGCTGGACACCATATGCATAACATCGACAACACCCTCACAATAGTACATAGAGAAAACATTCCAACGAGAATAAATATACTGGAGGAAATCGCAATCCTAGGAGAAATCAACAGCAACCTGATTCTCAATGAATACACACCTAATCCACACAATCCTCTGTACAAAATTCTCACAACCAAGTCAGTGCTTCAACAAGGGTCAACAAGAACGGACCTAATGCATTCTGCTGATGATGGGACTAGTCCCGAAAGGCCTACAGAGTTTTAAAAGAACTTAAGTTGAGGAGACGGATCTACAAGGTAACTATATTATAGTTTTTAACCGTACATTATATTACTAGGAGTGACATGTTTCTTAAATATACATAAATGGTTTTTATGTATGTCCGTTAGCCCCTTATTAACGTTTTTTGAAAGGAGTTGGGACATCAAGAGTCTCTGTTCATGTAGGGGCTTCATCTCATCTCATTCCTCTACCCGACCCTGAGTTGAGTTGTTTACTATCAATATTTGTTGTGAGTTTAGGCGTACAAACAGCCAGCACGTAGCACTGGAGACAACCTTGCACTTGATACGTTTATCGTGAACCAGATACTGTAGTTATTACCAGTTATTGTTGTTGTACAGCGCTGAACCTGAACGTTTTGCTGATTGTGACGTGCGGAACGTTCGATAGCGCAACAGCGACGCCAAGTCGCGACTGTTTCACTCGCGGCGCTTCCTCGTACCTGCAATGCAAAGTGGTTCAGTTATTTTCTAAGTAATTAGAGCTACCTTTCTGTTCCTCCAGTTCTAGTGGCTTGCGGCCTCAAAACCTGAACTGGGGTCGATGCATTCTCCACCACAATCTCTCTGAGAGAGAGGGAGAGGAGAGCGAGAGGGAGAGAGAGGGAGAGAGAGCGGCGAGAGGAGGAGCGAGAGGTGGGAGAGAGGGGGCGAGAGAGAGAGGGGAGGGAGGGGAGAGAGAGAGCGAGTTAGAGGGGGAGAGAGGGAGAGCGGCGAGGGAGCAGAGGGGGAGAGAGGGGGAGAGAGGGGGGAGAGAGGGTGAGAGAGAGGGGGGAGAGAGGGGGAGAAGAGAGGAGAGGGAGAGAAGGGGAGCGAGGGGGAGAGAGGGGGCGCGAGGGGGTAAGAGAGGGGGAGAGAGGGGGGAGAGAGGGAGAGAGAGGGACAAGAGCTCGTCTCTCTGTCGCGTCTGTTGTCTCTCGATCCTCTCTGTCTGTCTCTCTCTCTCTCTTCTCTCTCACTCTCTCGCTCTCTCTCTTTTCCCCTTCTCATACTCATCGCTAAAACTTCGGATTTATATGCATTAAAAACAGTAAAAGTATGCATGTATTTTATGGTCTTGAAATATGGAAAATGCACTTTTTGGTCGATGTGACTAATTTCTCATACTTACCAATATTGTTGTTACTGGAAGTAAGTCAACGTTCCCACATCTAACCTGGTCGCTATGCAAACAAAAGAAATCGCAATGCTGATATGGACTCAAAAAGCACACGTTCGGTAAGTGAAATAAAACATTTGTTGAATGTTTTGTACACTAACTCGTACCTTTCTTTAGACTTTTCCGGAATTAATGCAGAACATCCCACTCTCCAGGCTTCTATCTACCACGACTCCTTCCATAATAAAATTATCAAACAGATTCTAATCACGGTACTGCATATAAAAATGTCTCCACAGCCAACAATCCTTGCTTATAATAAAACAAATGAAAAGCTACATAGCAACGATCACCAAATGTTTCTTTCTCATAGAAGTCATTTACATCCAACCAATATTTTAATTCATTTATTACTATATTTAATGAAAATTAGTCACATCGACCAAAAAATACTATGCAATACACATGAGGTAAGCACGTAACAGATCTCGAAAATTGAAAAAACTCGGCGCAAGCGCCTCGTTTTTTGAAACTTTTTCTCGATCAGTAACAAGTGTTTACCGCACTTGTATCGCAATATACTATTATAGTACACCGTGTCCACAAATATAGTTCAGTAAAACTTGTACAAAACGGAATCGCATGGGACCAATTATTTGTTCCACAGTAGACAACTTTCCGCATTATAAAAAAACAAAAAAATATTAACCAATATCAGATTATTAATCCAAGGTACGTAAAAGGTCATTTGGTGCTCCATAACAATTATATTAGAGTGAAAAAAAAGAAGATAAATTGATGAGAGTGAGTCAAAACAGTTTTTTTTTTCAACCAGATTTAATTTCTGACCCACTGTGCACCGGTCCCATACTGGCCAATATTCCATGAGAAAAATTTCTTCCCCCGTAGAGACTCGAACCAGCGTAAGTTCCGTAGTTCTGCGCCAAGACTTCTTGTCTTAACCACTCGGCTACGGCGCGAGACTCTTGGTATCAACGAAAGACAAAAATGGTTATTATGAGTTATCCGTAAGAGATAAACATATGCTGTCGCGGACTTTTTTGTAGAGCTTTTTGAGATATTCAATTCTGTGTACATTAATTTTGTGTATTTCTTATGATTCAGACAGCGTAAGCCATTTAAGCGTCCAAAGAGCTACTTTTTTCACGTTTTCCACTAAAAAGGGCGATTTTTAAGGGTGTAGGAGTTGAGTATCACAACTCTCTTATAGCCTATGTTCATCCCGGGAATCTCCTGAACATTTTGCAAAAAAACCCCATCACAATCGGATCAACGGTATGGCCGCGCATAAAGTACGAACAAACAAACAAATATACAAACAAACAAAGAAACATTAATTTTTATATATAAAATATTCCACAATGCAGTTTTTCCTTCAACCCAAAGTGATTTGACGCCAGATGTTCCTGCCTAAAGCATCTGTCTGGGCAGACATAGTCGCACCCTTTCACAGACATCTCTGTTGATGATAATGGTCTGCTCTTAGTGAAGTGGATGCAGCCAATATGTGGTTTCACACCCCTCGAGACAATAACCCTTCTCCATAAAAAAATTCCTGTCTCAATTCTTTGCAACTTTGAATGACCTTCCAGATCTTGTGACCTTACTCCATGTAACTTCTTTTTATGGGGTTATGTGTAGTCCAAAGTCTATGGGAACCAACAATAAACAGTTCTTAAACTTCATCATCATCATCATGACTCCAGGGATTAGGCAATTTCCCGTTCCGACTTCATAATGCATCAGCCCAACGTCTTCTAGGTCTTCCAACATCACGTCTTCCTCTTGCTTGATAATTTCTTGCTAACAATGGATATCTCTCCTTACTCATTCCATCCATATGATCAATCCATTTCTGTCTGTAATTCGTGACTTTATCCATTTAAGGCTGTACTTTCAATTCTTCTCTTATATCCTCATTTCTTATTCTATCAAGTCTTGTACATCCTTTTACTTGTCTTAGGAACCGCATCTCTGCCGTCTGTATTCTATCCTTCTGTTTTCTCACTGGAGCCCAAGTTTCACATCCATACAATATTGTGGGAACCGCCATAACATTATACATTTTTATCTTTGTTTCTTTTCTAATTTTATTTTTGAATGTTCTCTCTATTGTTCCACACACCGTCTGAAATTTATTTATTTTGGAGTCAATATCTCTTTCCACATTGTAGCCAACATCACAGCCCAAATATTTGAAACTAGACACCTGTTCTATACTTTGATTCTCTAAAATAATTTTGGATCTCACTGGATCTCTTCCTCTAAAAGCCATGGTCTTCGTTTTCATTACAGAAATCTTTAGATCGTATAATTTACATATTTCATTTAACGCATGCATTGATTTCTGTAAGTCGTCTTCATTTTTCTCTATTATGATTACATCGTCAGCAAATAGAAGATTATTTATGCACAGTTTATTATCCATTCTTATTCCTGGATTTACTAAAACTTTCCATTTATTTAAAATATCGTCTATATATATATATATATATATATATATATATATATATATATATATATATATTAAACAAAGTGGGTGATAAACTACATCCTTGTCGTAATCCTTCTTAAACTTAAGGAAGAAATTGGACGAGTCATCAACGACATCAACAGAGATGTCTTTGAAAGGACAACCACGAACTTCATAGACCGAATAACTGTCTGCCGAGACAGTGGAGGTGGACATATGCCTGATATAATTTTCAGCACATAAATGGGAGTGTATATAAAAAATAATAATATTTTTTGCACTATAGTGCGTTCTGTCGTACTTACAGCAATGGCGACCATGATTGAAAGTTCAATTTCCTATAAATAACTATACTGTAATATTACAAATTACCTACCTAGTGCAGGAAGTAAAACCACTGCCCTCTATGTAGCCTACACTAAGTACAATGTATATACAGAAAATATCCAAAAGGTAGTGTTAATATGCATTATACCAAACAAATCACTGCATTTTAAATTAACTGAACTTTATTTGAAACAATATCAAATAATAAATTCGTACTTGCCGCCATTTTATATCTGGTTGGTGTCACGGCCTGCTGTAGTCTCAACTACATTATTTTCGGCATTTACCGTATAAACATTGGCCACCCTGTTTGTTTATAATGAACGCAAATATTTCCAACAAAGATGTTATTATTTTGCTATTACTTACTTACTCACTGGCACTATCAAACCCGTAGGTTCATGGCCACGCGGACATAAGCTCTCCATATACCTCTATCCTGAGCTAATGCTTTCCAATCATTCCCTGTATAATCTACTTCCCTCAAATCATAGTTAATGTTATTCTCCCACCTCATTTCTTGGTCTACCAACTGGGCGTTTTCCCTTCTGGCTTTCCTACAAGAAGCTTCCATGCAAGTCTTTCATTCCCCATACGTACCACATGTCCTGCCCATCACAGTCTACGAGATTGAACTGTTCTTATTTTACTATTATTTATAAAAATTGTCTACCGCTGTGGACTCGAGGTAGCGTGCTGCCTTGTCATGCAGCGGGCCCTGGTTCGATCCCAAGTCGGGACAAGTTTCCTGGGTGAGTTTTTTTCTCGGGATTTTTCCTCACCTGTCAGGATACTTTACGGCCCAAACAGTCTCTGAACACCATCTGACCATCAACATAATATTCGCCCAATTAGCTTAAGTTTAAGGCCTCTCCTGGTGCATCATTACCATCATCATCAACTCTCATATCATCGGGGCAGCGTAGCCCGACCTTCCAGGCGCCCCAACCTCAGAAGTGGGTAACAAGTACGTCATGCCAGGAGAGAACACCAGAAATGTTCAAACGATAACCTGGGGCATTTGGGGAAAAAATGTATTTTGAAAACACCATCGTGCAATTAACAAAGTACAACGAACGTTTCTGAAGTGTTTTATAGAATCTCGGAAATTAAAAACCTGGCTATCTCTCGGTTTTTAATCATTTCCTCACTTCTGTAAAAACCATTTCCCAATCTCGCATTGTAATATCCTTTTATTTCGATGGATTTTTTCACTTAATTATTGAATTTTTTAAAAATTGCGTAATACGTATATGCAATACCCTTTATTAACCATGATTTGATCCATTTTCTGTGACTATTTAACTCATGTTTCAAATGGGAGTCAATGACCAATCACGTTTCAATGATTTTTTATTTACAACCAATCACAGTCGTGTTTTGCCTAGAATTTGCCAACTAAAGTTTATCATAATAAAGAAAGCAGCTGCTTTTTAACATTCTGAATAGGTCATAGCATCATTTTGCAGTGACTGACTCTCCAAGAAATACGGCTACCAGATTGTATATATAGTGCATGGATGTCAACACATACCGCATGCGAGAGTTAATATAAAACATTTGTAGCAATTGATTATACCACCAAAACAAGATACCACTGTTTGCACTTTCTTAAATGTATTTTTTCCCAGGTAATAACTTTCCAGAAAAATATAATTGTCATATTTACATCATACGACATCAGAAATGAATTAATATACAGTTTGATGTGTTTCATTTTTCCTCCACAAGAGAGCATTCTTGTAATATTGCTTTCCTTTGGCAATAAATAATATGATCTGGTAGCAATGTTAAACAAAAGACGCAGATGAAGCGTACCAATCATTTCTCATTTGTTTTCAAACATCGCCGTTTACATTAAATATATAAATATTTTAAAATAACTATAGTTAAATAATGATTTGTGAGTAAACAGCTTAATTTTATTCGTTAAATAGTCCTAACAAATGTCACTCTTGATTTCCAAATTCTCTAGATAAATTCACTCCTCACTTCGTGAGTCATGAATTTATCGATGATTTGGAAATCACTCGTGGCATTACTTATGATATGGGACCGTCATTCAATATATTCTATAACCTACTGGGATAGTTAGAGGTTGGAATATGCGATACCCTGGGGTTGTACGAGGGCACCATGAGTTGCCGGAGTCTGTTGCATTTTATCTCGTCACATGAATCATTTCAAATCACGTTAAAGTCGAATGTATTTATTGGACATTTGAATGTTGTAACCATGATTTAATGCGCCCTTTTCCAAGTTATGTTCCTTGAACTTCAATTTACTACTTTTCAATCCAAGGTCAAGAGTTGTGATTCAATCACACGAATCAAAGGCGAGTGATTTATTGCTACAATAACTAACTCAATGGCACTTTCGAACCCATAGGTTCATTGCTGCGCGGACATAAGCTCTCCAGGCATCCCTATCCTGAGCAAATGTTTTCCAAATCATCCTCTGTATAATCTACTTCCCTCAAATCATGGTTAATGTTATTCTCCCACCTCATTCTTGGTCTACCAACTTGGCGTTTTCCCTCTGGCTTCCCTACAAGAAGCTTCCATGCAAGTTTTTTCATTCCCCATACGTGCAACATGTCCTGCCTATCGCAGTCTACGAGACGTAACTGTTCTTATTATATCTGGCTTCCTATAAAGACCATGTAGTTCATTGTTATGGGATTTAAAAGGTAGGTTTTTGGGTGAAATTTAAATTTAAATTTATTTCTAATTATTTTTGATGACGCTATGAAATCTAATTAATAAACTAGGATTAGATACCCTATTATTTATGAATTAACCTGTCTGTCATCTCTCTTTGGTCAAAAAATTGTCCTAAGTACTTTATTCTCGAATACTTGTAATCTCCTTTCCTCCCTTAAAGTAAGAGTCCATATTTCGCACCCATATAATATAACTGGTCGAATAATAGTTTTATATATTTTCAGGAGGACATACATTGGCATAACAAATTAGAGGAACAAGGCCACTGACTGAAGAGAATGGATGGTTGTTATTATCCCACCTTTATTAACTAACTAACTCACTGGCACTTTCGAACCCATAGGTTCATTGCTGCGCGGACATAAGCTCTCCATGCATCCCTATCCTGAGTTAATGTTTTCCAAATCATCGCCTGTATAATCGACTTCCCTCAAATCAAGTTTCATGTTATTTTCCAACCTCATTCTTTGCCTACCTACCGGGTACTTTCTCTTTGGGAGTTTCTACGTCTTCCTTTCATACCCGATTCGTGCCACATGTCCTGCCCATCGCAGTCTACAAGATTTAACTGTTCTTATTATATCTGGCTTCCTATAAAGATCATGTAGTTTACTGTTATGAAGTCTCCTCCATTCCCCTGTCTGTTCATCTCTCTTTGTTCCATGGTATTTGCCTTGTCGTGGTGGAGTGGCTTGCGTGCTTAAATGGCCCCGAAAAACCATGTTAACTGGTCGAAGACGATAAGCCAATGAAAAAAGTATTTTCGCGGAAAGAATGGCGATGATTCACCTTAAATATACAACAGTCAAGAAACGTAGACATGGGTTCCACTGGCGTTTACATTTCAGCAGATTAAATGGTCCCCCATTCGGTTTTCTCACTTTTCTAGACAATCGACACTGATGCCAGCTGGTTGTCAGCTCTGCGTGACGGTCGGCTTTACCTCCAGAACAAAGTGTTTACAATGTGATGAAATATTTTGTAAAATAAGAGCAAGTTGTTTACGTTTAATTTGTTTTATCGTTGCATCATGTGTTGGAGACTTGATATCAAGCGGTGCTAAGTCTCAGATGATAACATCTCATTTAATATTTGCATAGAATTATGCACATTTATTTAGGATCCAGATCGTCACAGTTCCTCGCATGAATGATTCGTTTCCGCAAATACAGAAGCTGTGAATATATAAAACTAAATATATGGTCACACGTAGAAATACATTATATAGAATGGAATGGAAATGGACAGCTAATGACAAATGAGGGAAATTTTGAACAAGTGGCTGAATTCAAATACCTAGGAACAATAATCACAAATAGGAATGAGATGCACAAAGAAATTAAACATAGGCTCAATTCTGGAAATGCGTGCTATTATGCAGTGCAGAGACTCTTGATGTCCCAACTCCTTTCAAAAAACGTTAAGCTGAAAATATATAAAACTATTATTCTACCAGTTATATTATATGGGTGCGAAACATGGACTCTTACTTTAAGGGAGGAAAGGAGATTACGAGTTTTTGAGAATAAAGTACTTAGGAAAATTTGTGGACCAAAGAGAGATGAACAGACAGTGAATGGAGAACACTACATAACAATGAACTACATGGTCTTTACAGGAAGCCAGATATAATAAGAACAGTTAAGTCTCGTAGACTGCGATGCATGGGAGCTTCTTGTAGGAAAACCAGAGGGAAAACGCCCAGTTGGTAGACCAAGAATGAAGTGAGAGAATAACATTAACTATGATTTGAGGGAAGTAGATTATACAGGGGATGATTGGAAGACATTGGCTCAGGATAGGTAT